>CAXIWQ010000375.1:0-71875 GCA_964036275.1 Litoditis marina | reverse complement strand
CTGCAAGGCAAAGAGTCGATAACCGCGTTAATTCGTATTTTGTGGCTGTGCACCACAGAATAGATAGTCGTATTAGGTTTTTGTAGCTGGGAGCAACATATTTGATAGCCGTATAACCTTTTTCCTGTAGCTGCACGGCAAAGAGTCAATAACCGCGTTAATTTGTCTTTTGTGGCTGTGCGCCACAGAATATAAAGTCGTATTAGGTTTTTGTAGCTGGGAGCAACAGACTTGATAGCCGTATGAACTTTTTTCTGTAGCTGCAAGGCAAAAAGGTAATAACCGCGTTAATTCGTCTTTTGTGGCTGTTCGCCACAGAATAGATTGTCGTATCAGGTTTTTGTAGCTGGGAGCAACAGACTTGATAGCCGTATGAACTTTTTTCTGTAGCTGCAAGGCAAAGAGGTAATAACCGCGTTAATTTGTCTTTTGTGGCTGTGCGCCATAGGATATAAAGTCGTATTAGGTTTTTGTAGCCATGAGCAACAGACTTGATAGCCGTATAAACTTTTTTCTGTAGCTGCAAGGCAAAGAGTCGATAACCGCGTTATATCGTATTTTGTGGCTGTGTGCCACAGAATAGATAGTTGTATTGGGTTTTTCTAGCTGGGAGCAACATACTTGATAGCCATATAAACTCTTTTCTGTAGCTGCACGGCAAAGAGTCAATAACCGCGTTAATTTGTCTTTTGTGGCTGTGCGCCACAGAATATAAAGTCGTATTAGGTTTTTGTAGCTGGGAGCAACAGACTTGATAGCCGTATAAACTTTTTTTCTGTAGCTGCAAGGCAAAGAGATAATAACCGCGTTAATTTGTCTTTTGTGGCTGTGCGCCACAGAATATAAAGTCGTATTAGGTTTTTGTAGCTGGGAGCAACAGATTTGATAGCCGTATGAAATGTTCTCTGTAACTGCAAGGCAAAGAGTCAATAACCGCGTTAATTTGTATTTTGTGGCTGTGCGCCACAGAATATAAAGTCGTATTATGTTTTTGTAGTTGGAAGCAATAGACTTGATAGCCGTATGATTTTTTTTTGTAGCTGCAAGTCAAAATGTCAATAACCGCGTTAATTCGTCTTTGTGGCTGTGCGCCACAGAATAGATTGTCGTATTAGGTTTTTGTAGCTGGGCGCAACAGATTTGATAGCCGTATGAACTGTTCTCTGTAGCTGCAAGGCAAAGAGTCGATAACCGCGTTAATTCGTATTTTGTGGCTGTGCACCACAGAATAGATAGTCGTATTAGGTTTTTGTAGCTGGGAGCAACATATTTGATAGCCGTATAACCTTTTTCCTGTAGCTGTACGGCAAAGAGTCAATAACCGCGTTAATTTGTCTTTTGTGGCTGTGCGCCACAGAATATAAAGTCGTATTAGGTTTTTGTAGCTGGGAGCAACAGACTTGATAGCCGTATGAACTTTTTTCTGTAGCTGCAAGGCAAAAAGGTAATAACCGCGTTAATTCGTCTTTTGTGGCTGTGCGCCACAGAATAGATTGTCGTATCAGGTTTTTGTAGCTGGGAGCAACAGACTTGATAGCCGTATGAACTTTTTTCTGTAGCTGCAAGGCAAAGAGGTAATAACCGCGTTAATTTGTCTTTTGTGGCTGTGCGCCATAGGATATAAAGTCGTATTAGGTTTTTGTAGCCATGAGCAACAGACTTGATAGCCGTATAAACTTTTTTCTGTAGCTGCAAGGCAAAGAGTCGATAACCGCGTTATATCGTATTTTGTGGCTGTGTGCCACAGAATAGATAGTTGTATTGGGTTTTTCTAGCTGGGAGCAACATACTTGATAGCCATATAAACTTTTTTCTGTAGCTGCACGGCAAAGAGTCAATAACCGCGTTAATTTGTCTTTTGTGGCTGTGCGCCACAGAATATAAAGTCGTATTAGGTTTTTGTAGCTGGGAGCAACAGACTTGATAGCCGTATAAACTTTTTTTCTGTAGCTGCAAGGCAAAGAGATAATAACCGCGTTAATTTGTCTTTTGTGGCTGTGCGCCACAGAATATAAAGTCGTATTAGGTTTTTGTAGCTGGGAGCAACAGATTTGATAGCCGTATGAAATGTTCTCTGTAACTGCAAGGCAAAGAGTCAATAACCGCGTTAATTTGTATTTTGTGGCTGTGCGCCACAGAATATAAAGTCGTATTAGGTTTTTGTAGCTGGGAGCAACAGACTTGATAGCCGTATAAAATTTTTTTTTGTAGCTGCAAGGCAAAGAGGTAATAACCGCGTTAATTTGTCTTTTGTGGCTGTGCGCCACAGAATATAAAGTCGTATTAGGTTTTTGTAGCTGGGAGCAACAGATTTGATAGCCGTATGAAATGTTCTCTGTAACTACAAGGCAAAGAGTCAATAACCGCGTTAATTTGTATTTTGTGGCTGTGCGCCACAGAATATAAAGTCGTATTATGTTTTTGTAGTTGGAAGCAACAGACTTGATAGCCGTATGATTTTTTTTTGTAGCTGCAAGTCAAAATGTCAATAACCGCGTTAATTCGTCTTTGTGGCTGTGCGCCACAGAATAGATTGTCGTATTAGGTTTTTGTAGCTGGGCGCAACAGATTTGATAGCCGTATGAAATGTTCTCTGTAACTGCGAGGCAAAGAGTCAATAACCGCGTTAATTCGTCTTTTGTGGCTGTGCGCCACAGAATATATAGTCGTATTAGGTTTTTGTAGCTGGGAGCAACAGACTTGATAGCCGTATGAACTTTTTTCTGTAGCTGCAAGGCAAAGAGGTAATAACCGCGTTAATTTGTCTTTTGTGGCTGTGCGCCACAGAATAGATTGTCGTATCAGGTTTTTGTAGCTGGGAGCAACAGACTTGATAGCCGTATGAACTTTTTTCTGTAGCTGCAAGGCAAAGAGGTAATAACCGCGTTAATTTGTCTTTTGTGGCTGTGCGCCATAGGATATAAAGTCGTATTAGGTTTTTGTAGCCATGAGCAACAGACTTGATAGCCGTATAAACTTTTTTCTGTAGCTGCAAGGCAAAGAGTCGATAACCGCGTTATATCGTATTTTGTGGCTGTGTGCCACAGAATAGATAGTTGTATTGGGTTTTTCTAGCTGGGAGCAACATACTTGATAGCCATATAAACTTTTTTCTGTAGCTGCACGGCAAAGAGTCAATAACCGCGTTAATTTGTCTTTTGTGGCTGTGCGCCACAGAATATAAAGTCGTATTAGGTTTTTGTAGCTGGGAGCAACAGACTTGATAGCCGTATAAACTTTTTTTCTGTAGCTGCAAGGCAAAGAGATAATAACCGCGTTAATTTGTCTTTTGTGGCTGTGCGCCACAGAATATAAAGTCGTATTAGGTTTTTGTAGCTGGGAGCAACAGATTTGATAGCCGTATGAAATGTTCTCTGTAACTGCAAGGCAAAGAGTCAATAACCGCGTTAATTTGTATTTTGTGGCTGTGCGCCACAGAATATAAAGTCGTATTATGTTTTTGTAGTTGGAAGCAACAGACTTGATAGCCGTATGATTTTTTTTTGTAGCTGCAAGTCAAAATGTCAATAACCGCGTTAATTCGTCTTTGTGGCTGTGCGCCACAGAATAGATTGTCGTATTAGGTTTTTGTAGCTGGGCGCAACAGATTTGATAACCGTATGAACTGTTCTCTGTAGCTGCAAGGCAAAGAGTCGATAACCGCGTTAATTCGTATTTTGTGGCTGTGCACCACAGAATAGATAGTCGTATTAGGTTTTTGTAGCTGGGAGCAACATATTTGATAGCCGTATAACCTTTTTCCTGTAGCTGCACGGCAAAGAGTCAATAACCGCGTTAATTTGTCTTTTGTGGCTGTGCGCCACAGAATATAAAGTCGTATTAGGTTTTTGTAGCTGGGAGCAACAGACTTGATAGCCGTATGAACTTTTTTCTGTAGCTGCAAGGCAAAAAGGTAATAACCGCGTTAATTCGTCTTTTGTGGCTGTGCGCCACAGAATAGATTGTCGTATCAGGTTTTTGTAGCTGGGAGCAACAGACTTGATAGCCGTATGAACTTTTTTCTGTAGCTGCAAGGCAAAGAGGTAATAACCGCGTTAATTTGTCTTTTGTGGCTGTGCGCCATAGGATATAAAGTCGTATTAGGTTTTTGTAGCCATGAGCAACAGACTTGATAGCCGTATAAACTTTTTTCTGTAGCTGCAAGGCAAAGAGTCGATAACCGCGTTATATCGTATTTTGTGGCTGTGTGCCACAGAATAGATAGTTGTATTGGGTTTTTCTAGCTGGGAGCAACATACTTGATAGCCATATAAACTTTTTTCTGTAGCTGCACGGCAAAGAGTCAATAACCGCGTTAATTTGTCTTTTGTGGCTGTGCGCCACAGAATATAAAGTCGTATTAGGTTTTTGTAGCTGGGAGCAACAGACTTGATAGCCGTATAAACTTTTTTTCTGTAGCTGCAAGGCAAAGAGATAATAACCGCGTTAATTTGTCTTTTGTGGCTGTGCGCCACAGAATATAAAGTCGTATTAGGTTTTTGTAGCTGGGAGCAACAGATTTGATAGCCGTATGAAATGTTCTCTGTAACTGCAAGGCAAAGAGTCAATAACCGCGTTAATTTGTATTTTGTGGCTGTGCGCCACAGAATATAAAGTCGTATTATGTTTTTGTAGTTGGAAGCAACAGACTTGATAGCCGTATGATTTTTTTTTTGTAGCTGCAAGTCAAAATGTCAATAACCGCGTTAATTCGTCTTTGTGGCTGTGCGCCACAGAATAGATTGTCGTATTAGGTTTTTGTAGCTGGGCGCAACAGATTTGATAGCCGTATGAAATGTTCTCTGTAACTGCGAGGCAAAGAGTCAATAACCGCGTTAATTCGTCTTTTGTGGCTGTGCGCCACAGAATATATAGTCGTATTAGGTTTTTGTAGCTGGGAGCAACAGACTTGATAGCCGTATGAACTTTTCTCTGTAGCTGCAAGCCAACAAGTCGATAACCGCGATGATTTGTATTTTGTGGCTGTGCGCCACAGAATAGATTGTCGTATTAGGTTTTTGTAGCTGGGAGCAACAGATTTGATAGCCGTATGAACTGTTCTCTGTAGCTGCAAGGCAAAGAGTCAATAACGCGTTAATTCGTCTTTTGTGGCTGTGCGCCACAGAATATATAGTTGTCTTAAGTTTTTGTATCTGGGAGCAACATACTTGATAGCCGTAGAACTTTTTTCTGTAGCTGCAAGGCAAAGAGTCAATAACCGCGTTAAGTCGTCTTTTGTGGCTGTGCGCCACGAAATATATAGTCGTGTTGAGTCTTTGTAGCTGGGAGCAACATACTTGATAGCCGTATAAACTTTTTTCTGTAGCTTTACGGCAAAGAGTCAATAACCGCGTTAATTTGTCTTTTGTGGCTGTGCGCCACAGAATATGGAGTCGTATTAGGTTTTTGTAGCTGGGAGCAACAGACTTGATAGCCGTATAAACTTTTCTCTGTAAGGCAGGGTTCATACTTTTTGCTGCCAACTCTGGCAGCAGCAGCAGCCGCTGCCAAGCATTTGGGCAGCGCTGCCGAAATGTTGTTGCTGCCGGAGTTGGCAGCATGAAATGGCGACAAGAAAGTATGAACGCATTTTGCTGCTCAGATTTTCTGTTCCCTAAAATTTCATATTTAGCTACTTAGTTTTATTGTAATATTTTATAAACCGCTTACATTATAATATTTTTTGAAAACGCCGGATGGATTTAATTTTTTCAAACGACATAAAATAATGCATCCGTCATATATGTTGAATTCTATATTACAACGACCACCTTTAGTTTATGTCCCCACTCGATATAAAACGGAACAGATGTGTTATTGGCACTCACGCACGCGACGCGACAAAAATCAGAAAAGTTGAAATCATTATAACTTGAGGAATGTAAAGCAATGCGGGGGCTAATTCCACGAAGAACCCGGTATTTTGTTTATGTCACACGCGACGCGACAAAACTGTTACAATTAGAGTTTGCGTATGTTCTCGCAATCATAATCGTGATGACCACACTTTCGTGCGCGATATGATTTTTACTCCCCTACTATTGGGCGAACCGGGTCCTTCCCGAACCAAACCGCGAACCGGTCACTGGAGTGGAGAACCGAATCGACGGAACCGAACCGACTTTTTAACCGACCGGTTCTCCAGTGAATGCTTTGAACAGAACCGACATTAATCATGAATCAAACAAACAACTCGTAACAAGGTAAAATGAGTGGATCCCGGTTCGGTTCGAAGCATTCACTGTAGAACCTGAAAATTCAGAAGAGGGGGGTCAAAGTTCAACTTCGACATTTACTAGTTACCCCCCACCTGGGTCAGCGGGGGGTAGAACTTTAATGGCGGGGGTCAAACTTGAACGAGTGGGGGGGGGGGGCTGAACTTCAATACCGGAAATGTTTACTTATTACCTCCAACTTTTGTATTGCAGGTGATATATTGAATTATAACCCCCCGGTGGGGGGGGGTCATTTTCTTTTTTCTCTTTCTTCTTTCAGTCTTTTTCAGTTGGCGCCACTAGACGACGCCAGCGTTCGGCGCCTAATGTTAACCATGGTACCACAAATCTGAAAAAAGCTGGAACTCACTATTTCAACCTCTAATGCAAGATTTCGGATCATTTCACTCATGGGATTCCATATTTTTTGCAGCTTGGCGCCATTTGGCGCCCGCGCCAGGCGCCATGAGCAACGAAACTTTCGGCGCCGAGCTATGTTCGGGGTTCACTTACATGTGCCAAAATTTAGCCAATTCGGTTCAGTGGTTTTTTCAAACCTATGCGGACACCGGACGGGAGACGAGGGACGACGGATATTTTCATAACACAAGAGTACAGTTTTTTTTACCCAAAATTGACCGCGAAAAAAATCTTCTGACCCATTATTTATGGGGATTTCAATTCGAAAACGCCGATTTTTCATCGCAAACCCCGATTTCCAATGTTGGCGCCAACTGGCGCCTAAAATAGGCGCCGTTGATAATGTGGTGAATTATCGACCGATATGGCCTCTAATATTCATAATTCATACTTCTCTGCAAAATACCAGTCATAACAGTACTCCGCAAGTTTTTTTCTCATTTGGCGCCAATAGGCGCCCGCGTTTGGCGCCAAGTGTCAGCCGTGGCACAATAATTTGGGACATAGCTCAAAACCAAAAATAAGACAACTGTGCGAAAATTTGGACAATTTCACTCATGGTAACATATAATTTCAAGCTTTTGGCGCCTATTGGCGCCCGCGCCAAGCGCCAGACAGAACGTAAAAACACCAAACTTTCGGCACCGTGCTAACTTTGGGGTTCACACAAGTTTGCCAAATTTCAGCCAATTTGGTTCAGTAAGGGGTTTTTTTTCGCGTCGCGTATACGAATTTATATAAAATTACATGTCTCGAGTCATTCTGAGTGGAGGCATTTATATTGCCAATATTATTTCTCACTTGAAAAACTAAAAAAAAAATGTTCGAAAATAAGTGAAAACAATGTTTCATGGATTATAAGGAGTTGGCAACATGTCATGCAGTTTGCTAGCGACCAAACTGCAATTGCTGCTCGAGTCGGCAGCAAACTGCTGCCGACTGCAACAAATGCCGCGTGAGTTGGCAGAAAAAAGTATGAACGCAGAGTTGGCAGCAGATTGTTGCTGCTTGCTGCCGGCAGCAAGTTTTGCAGTCGGCAGCACGATCGATAATCACACTTTGCATGTTGCTGCTGCCGCTGCCAGAGTTGGCAGCAAAAAGTATGAACCCTGCCTAACTGCAAGCCAAAGAGTCAATAACCGCGTTATTTCGTTTGTTATGGCTGTGCGCCACAGAATAGATTGTCGTATTAGGTTTTTGTAGCTGGGAGCAACAGATTTGATAGCCGTATGAACTTTTCTCTGTAACTGCAAGCCAAAGAGTCGATAACCGCGTTAATTCGTAATTTGTGGCTGTGCGCCACATAATAGATAGTCGTATTAGGTTTTTGTATCTGGGAGCAACAGACTTGATGGCCGTATGAACTGTTCTCTGTAGTTGCAAGGCAAGGAGTCGATAACCGCGTTAATTCGTACTTTGTGGCTGTGCGCCACAGAATCGCGCGCAGCGCGAAGCGCTGTGCGAGATTTGTCTTTGGTCCGGCTAATGCGCGCCTCCGTTTTTTTAGTTTTCCCATAAAAAGGCTGAAATTTGCAAAACAAAACTTTTACAAACTGGGGAAGTTTCTACAGCATAATCGCAAAGTGTGCCCCAAATTTTATCGAAATCGGTTGAGTTTGAGCCAAGTTATGAAGTTTTCGCTTCATCAAGAGCGCCAACTTCCGTCGTGTGTGGGTGGGTGGGTGGGTGGGTGGGTTGTGACAAGGGAAAATTCCCAGTTTAAGGGTTTCTACTGAATCGATTTCGTTGAAAATTGTGGAAGACATGTGATACCTACTCAAACCCTGGCGGACCAAAAAAAAATTAGGAAAAAATTGTTTTTGTCAAAGTTATAGACGTTTTAGGAGTGTGTAATCGTGATAAGGGAAAATTCCCAGTTAAAGGGTTTCTACTGAATCGATTTTGTTGAAAGTTGTGGAAGACATGTGATACCTACTCAAACCCTGGCGGACCAAAAAAAATTTGCAAAAAAATTGTTTTAATCAAAGTTATAGACATTTTTCGAAAAGTGTCTGCGTCTCTCCATTCAGCACGCTCTCTCACTCTCTCTGTCCGGTCGATAACTCAAACTGTA
Organism: Litoditis marina; assembly: GCA_964036275.1. Lineage (NCBI taxonomy): Eukaryota > Metazoa > Nematoda > Chromadorea > Rhabditida > Rhabditidae > Litoditis > Litoditis marina. Next base: position 63,166 of record CAXIWQ010000375.1, on the reverse strand, counting down.
CTGTAACGTAGAGAAACAATTACCGATTTGCTTGAAAATTGAAATATGATGCCAACGTGCAATTTGTTTGAATCTGAAGTATTGTATTTCTGACGTCCTTCAGGATTCTGGAGACCAGATGACGTCATTTTTGAAAAGTGCAAAGTTGACGTCACATATATTTTCAAATGATGGTAATATCTTAGAAAGGGTCAACTAACGGTGAAACTCAATCTAAGAGTGACGTATTCTGGGATTCTGGAGACCAGATGACGTCATTTTTGAAAAGTGCAAAGTTGACGTCAGATATATTTTCAAATGGTGAAAATATCTTAAAAATGGTATATTAACGATGAAACTTTGTCTAAATATGACGTATTCTGAAATTCAGAAGGCCAGATGACGTCAACTTTTAAAAAAATTGACGTGAAATATATTTTCAAATGCTAAAAATATCTTAAAAATGGTATATTAACGATGAAACTTTGTCTAAATATGACGTATTCTGGAATTCAGAAGGCCAGATGACGTCAACTTTTAAAAAAATTGGCGTCACATATATTTTCAAATGCTGAAAATATCTTAAAAATGGTATATTAACGATGAAACTTTGTCTAAATATGACGTATTCTGGGATTCGAAAGGGCAGACGAAGTAGGTTTTTAGAACTGCAATGTTGACGTCATATTTTTTCGAATGATGGTAATTCTTGACAAGTGGTTCATTGAGAAAACAGTTTTATCTGCACCGTACAGATCAAACTACATACCTACGGCATGTATACAAAAAGAGAAAAATTCATGAAAAAGTGGGGGCCCAACGACTGTGAGATTTGTCTTCTGCTGTGCGCCCCTTAGACAGCTACTCTCAAATGGAGCAGCTACTGCTACAAAAACCGAAAAATAATAATATACTCAAGTATAACTGTTCATCACAAACATACAAAAGTCGTAAAATATTTTTTCAAACCTGTAAACTAGAATCTACAAATCACAGATGTTAACTCAACGTAGTCAATTGTAAATTTTCTGGTGTTGCGGACAAAGGTTTGCAGTTTTTTGTCGTTACTTCAACTCTAGGTGCTACGCTTGTCATATTATTTAACAGTTGTTCTCTCATTCGCAGCTGTGATTTGTAGATTCTAGTTTACAGGTTTGAAAAAATATTTTACGACTTTTGTATGTTTGTGATGAACAGTTATACTTGAGTATATTATTATTTTTCGGTTTTTGTAGCAGTAGCTGCTCCATTTGAGAGTAGCTGTCTAAGGGGCGCACAGCAGAAGACAAATCTCACAGTCGTTGGGCCCCCACTTTTTCATGAATAGATTGTCGTATTAGGTTTTTGTAGCTGGGAGCAACATACTCGATAGCCGTATAAACTTTTTTCCTGTAGCTGCACGGTAAAGAGTCAATAACCGCGTTATTTGTCTTTTGTGGCTGTGCGCCACAGAATAGCAAGTCGTATTAGGTTTTTGTAGCTGGGAGCAACAGACTTGATAGCCGTATAAACTTTTCTCTGTAGCTGCAAGGCAAAGAGTTAATAACCGCGTTAATTTGTCTTTTGTGGCTGTGTGCCACAGAAAAGATAGTTGTATTGGGTTTTTCTAGCTGGTAGCAACATACTTGATAGCCGTATAAACTTTTTTCTGTAGCTGCAAGGCAAAGAGTCAATAACCGCGTTAATCTGTCTTTTGTGGCTGTGCGCCACAGAATATAAAGTCGTATTAGGTTTTTGTAGTTGGGAGCAACAGACTTGATTGCCGTATGAGTTTTTTTTCTGTAACTGCAAGCCGAAGAGTCGATAACCGCGTTAATTCGTATTTCGTGGCTGTGCGCCACAGAATAGATAATCGTATTAGGTTTTTGTAGCTGGGAGCAACAGACTTGATAGCCGTATAAACTTTTTTCTGTAGCTGCAAGGCAAAGAGTCAATAACCGCGTTAATTTGTCTTTTGTGGTTGTGCGCCACAGAATATAAAGTCGTATTAGGTTTTTGTAGTTGGGAGCAACAGACTTGATAGCCGTATGATTTTTTTGTAGGTGCAAGGCAAAAAGTCAATAACCGCGTTAATTCGTATTTGGTGGATGTGCGCCACAAAATAGATTGTTGTATTAGGTTTTTGTAGCTGGGAGCAACAGATTTGATAGCCGTATGAACTGTTCTCTGTAGCTGCAAGGCAAAGAGTCAATAACGCGTTAATTCGTTTTTTGTGGCTGTGCGCCACAGAATATATAGTCGTCTTAGGTTTTTGTAGCTGGGAGCAACAGACTTGATAGCCGTATAAACTTTTTTCTGTAGCTGCAAGGCAAAGAGTCAATAACCGCGTTAATTTGTCTTTTGTGGTTGTGCGCCACAGAATATAAAGTCGTATTAGGTTTTTGTAGTTGGGAGCAACAGACTTGATAGCCGTATGAACTGTTCTCTGTAGCTGCAAGGCAAAGAGTCAATAACGCGTTAATTCGTCTTTTGTGGCTGTGCGCCACAGAATACATAGTCGTCTTAGGTTTTTGTATCTGGGAGCAACAGACTTGATAGCCGTATGAACTTTTTTCTGTAGCTGCAAGGCAAAGAGTCAATAACCGCGTTAAGTCGTCTTTTGTGGCTGTGCGCCACTAAATATATAGTCGTGTTAGGTCTTTGTAGCTGGGAGCAACATACTTGATAGCCGTATAAACTTTTATTTTGTAGCTTTACGGCAAAGAGTCAATAACCGCGTTAATTTGTCTTTTGTGGCTGTGCGCCACAGAATATGGAGTCGTATTAGGTTTTTGTAGCTGGGAGCAACAGACTTGATAGCCGTATAAACTTTTCTCTGTAACTGCAAGCCAAAGAGTCAATAACCGCGTTATTTCGTATGTTATGGCTGTGCGCCACAGAATAGATTGTCGTATTAGGTTTTTGTAGCTGGGAGCAACAGATTTGATAGCCGTATGAACTTTTCTCTGTAACTGCAAGCCAAAGAGTCGATAACCGCGTTAATTCGTATTTTGTGGCTGTGCGCCACATAATAGATAGTCGTATTAGGTTTTTGTAGTTGGGAGCAACAGACTTGATAGCCGTATGATTTTTTTGTAGGTGCAAGGCAAAAAGTCAATAACCGCGTTAATTCGTATTTGGTGGATGTGCGCCACAAAATAGATTGTTGTATTAGGTTTTTGTAGCTGGGAGCAACAGATTTGATAGCCGTATGAACTGTTCTCTGTAGCTGCAAGGCAAAGAGTCAATAACGCGTTAATTCGTTTTTTGTGGCTGTGCGCCACAGAATATATAGTCGTCTTAGGTTTTTGTAGCTGGGAGCAACAGACTTGATAGCCGTATAAACTTTTTTCTGTAGCTGCAAGGCAAAGAGTCAATAACCGCGTTAATTTGTCTTTTGTGGTTGTGCGCCACAGAATATAAAGTCGTATTAGGTTTTTGTAGTTGGGAGCAACAGACTTGATAGCCGTATGAACTGTTCTCTGTAGCTGCAAGGCAAAGAGTCAATAACGCGTTAATTCGTCTTTTGTGGCTGTGCGCCACAGAATACATAGTCGTCTTAGGTTTTTGTATCTGGGAGCAACAGACTTGATAGCCGTATGAACTTTTTTCTGTAGCTGCAAGGCAAAGAGTCAATAACCGCGTTAAGTCGTCTTTTGTGGCTGTGCGCCACTAAATATATAGTCGTGTTAGGTCTTTGTAGCTGGGAGCAACATACTTGATAGCCGTATAAACTTTTATTTTGTAGCTTTACGGCAAAGAGTCAATAACCGCGTTAATTTGTCTTTTGTGGCTGTGCGCCACAGAATATGGAGTCGTATTAGGTTTTTGTAGCTGGGAGCAACAGACTTGATAGCCGTATAAACTTTTCTCTGTAACTGCAAGCCAAAGAGTCAATAACCGCGTTATTTCGTATGTTATGGCTGTGCGCCACAGAATAGATTGTCGTATTAGGTTTTTGTAGCTGGGAGCAACAGATTTGATAGCCGTATGAACTTTTCTCTGTAACTGCAAGCCAAAGAGTCGATAACCGCGTTAATTCGTATTTTGTGGCTGTGCGCCACATAATAGATAGTCGTATTAGGTTTTTGTATCTGGGAGCAACAGACTTGATAGCCGTATGAACTGTTCTCTGTAGTTGCAAGGCAAAGAGTCGACAACCGCGTTAATTCGTATTTTGTGGCTGTGCGCCACAGAATAGATTGTCGTATCAGGTTTTTGTAGCTGGGAGCAACATACTCGATAGCCGTATAAACTGTTTTCTGTAGCTGCACGGTAAAGAGTCAATAACCGCGTTAATTTGTCTTTTGTGGCTGTGCGCCACAAAATAGTAAGTCGTATTAGGTTTTTGTAGCTGGGAGCAACAGACTTGATAGCCGTATAAACTTTTATTTTGTAGCTTTACGGCAAAGAGTCAATAACCGCGTTAATTTGTCTTTCATGGCTGTGCGCCACAGAATAGATTGTCGTATTAGGTTTTTGTAGCTGGGAGCAACAGATTTGATAGCCGTATGAACTTTTCTCTGTAACTGCAAGCCAAAGAGTCGATAACCGCGTTAATTCGTATTTTGTGGCTGTGCGCCACATAATAGATAGTCGTATTAGGTTTTTGTATCTGGGAGCAACAGACTTGATAGCCGTATGAACTGTTCTCTGTAGTTGCAAGGCAAAGAGTCGACAACCGCGTTAATTCGTATTTTGTGGCTGTGCGCCACAGAATAGATTGTCGTATCAGGTTTTTGTAGCTGGGAGCAACATACTCGATAGCCGTATAAACTGTTTTCTGTAGCTGCACGGTAAAGAGTCAATAACCGCGTTAATTTGTCTTTTGTGGCTGTGCGCCACAAAATAGTAAGTCGTATTAGGTTTTTGTAGCTGGGAGCAACAGACTTGATAGCCGTATAAACTTTTTTTTGTAGCTGCAAGGCAAATAGTCAATAACCGCGTTAGTTCGTAATTTGTGGCTGTGTGCCACAGAAAAGATAGTTGTATTGGGTTTTTCTAGCTGGGAGCAACATACTTGATAGCCGTATAAACTTTTTTCTGTAGCTGCAAGGCAAAGAGTCAATAACCGCGTTAATCTGTCTTTTGTGGCTGTGCGCCACAGAATATAAAGTCGTATTAGGTTTTTGTAGTTGGGAGCAACAGACTTGATTGCCGTATGAGTTTTTTTCTGTAACTGCAAGCCGAAGAGTCGATAACCGCGTTGATTCGTATTTCGTGGCTGTGCGCCACAGAATAGATAATCGTATTAGGTTTTTGTAGCTGGGAGCAACAGACTTGATAGCCGTATAAACTTTTTTCTGTAGCTGCAAGGAAAAGAGTCAATAACCGCGTTAATTTGTCTTTTGTGGTTGTGCGCCACAGAATATAAAGTCGTATTAGGTTTTTGTAGTTGGGAGCAACAGACTTGATAGCCGTATGATTTTTTTTGTAGGTGCAAGGCAAAGAGTCAATAACCGCGTTAATTTGTATTTGGTGGATGTGCGCCACAAAATAGATTGTCGTATCAGGTTTTTGTAGCTGGGAGCAACAGATTTGATAGCCGTATGAACTGTTCTCTGTAGCTGCAAGGCAAAGAGTCAATAACGCGTTAATTCGTCTTTTGTGGCTGTGCGCCACAGAATATATAGTCGTCTTAGGTTTTTGTATCTGGGAGCAACAGACTTGATAGCAGTATGAACTTTTTTCTGTAGCTGCAAGGCAAAGAGTCAATTACCGCGTTAAGTCGTCTTTTGTGGCTGTGCGCCACAAAATATATAGTCGTGTTAGGTCTTTGTAGCTGGGAGCAACATACTTGATAGCCGTATAAACTTTTTTCTGTAGCTTTACGGCAAAGAGTCAATAACCGCGTTAATTTGTCTTTTGTGGCTGTGCGCCAAAGAATATGGAGTCGTATTAGGTTTTTGTAGCTGGGAGCAACAGACTTGATAGCCGTATAAACTTTTCTCTGTAACTGCAAGCCAAAGAGTCAATAACCGCGTTATTTCGTATTTTATGGCTGTGCGCCACAGAATAGATAGTTGTATTGGGTTTTTCTAGCTGAGAGCAACATACTTGATAGCCGTATAAACTTTTTTCTGTAGCTGCAAGGCAAAGAGTCAATAACCGCGTTAATCTGTCTTTGGTGGCTGTGCGCCACAGAATATAAAGTCGTATTAGGTTTTTGTAGTTGGGAGCAACAGACTTGATTGCCGTATGAGTTTTTTTTTCTGTAACTGCAAGCCGAAGAGTCGATAACCGCGTTAATTTGTCTTTTGTGGTTGTGCGCCACAGAATATAAAGTCGTATTAGGTTTTTGTAGTTGGGAGCAACAGACTTGATAGCCGTATGATTTTTTTTTTGTAGGTGCAAGGCAAAGAGTCAATAACCGCGTTAATTCGTATTTGGTGGATGTGCGCCACAAAATAGATTGTCGTATTAGGTTTTTGTAGCTGGGAGCAACAGATTTGATAGCCGTATAAACTGTTCTCTGTAGCTGCAAGGCAAAGAGTCAATAACGCGTTAATTCGTCTTTTGTGGCTGTGCGCCACAGAATATATAGTCGTCTTAGGTTTTTGTATCTGGGAGCAACAGACTTGATAGCCGTATGAACTTTTTTCTGTAGCTGCAATGCAAAGAGTCAATAACCGCGTTAAGTCGTCTTTTGTGGCTGTGCGCCACAAAATATATAGTCGTGTTAGGTCTTTGTAGCTGGGAGCAACATACTTGATAGCCGTATAAACTTTTTTCGGTAGCTTTACGGCAAAGAGTCAATAACCGCGTTAATTTGTCTTTTGTGGCTGTGCGCCACAGAATATGGAGTCGTATTAGGTTTTTGTAGCTGGGAGCAACAGACTTGATAGCCGTATAAACTTTTCTCTGTAACTGCAAGCCAAAGAGTCAATAACCGCGTTATTTCGTATTTTATGGCTGTGCGCCACAGAATAGATAGTTGTATTGGGTTTTTCTAGCTGAGAGCAACATACTTGATAGCCGTATAAATTTTTTTCTGTAGCTGCAAGGCAAAGAGTCACCAACCGCGTTAATCTGTCTTTGGTGGCTGTGCGCCACAGAATATAAAGTCGTATTAGGTTTTTGTAGTTGGGAGCAACAGACTTGATTGCCGTATGAGTTTTTTTTCTGTAACTGCAAGCCGAAGAGTCGATAACCGCGTTAATTTGTCTTTTGTGGTTGTGCGCCACAGAATATAAAGTCGTATTAGGTTTTTGTAGTTGGGAGCAACAGACTTGATAGCAGTATGATTTTTTTTGTAGGTGCAAGGCAAAGAGTCAATAACCGCGTTAATTCGTATTTGGTGGATGTGCGCCACAAAATAGATTGTCGTATTAGGTTTTTGTAGCTGGGAGCAACAGATTTGATAGCCGTATAAACTGTTCTCTGTAGCTGCAAGGCAAAGAGTCAATAACGCGTTAATTCGTCTTTTGTGGCTGTGCGCCACAGAATATATAGTCGTCTTAGGTTTTTGTATCTAGGAGCAACAGACTTGATAGCCGTATGAACTTTTTTCTGTAGCTGCAATGCAAAGAGTCAATAACCGCGTTAAGTCGTCTTTTGTGGCTGTGCGCCACAAAATATATAGTCGTATTAGGTTTTTGTAGCTGGGAGCAACAGATTTGATAGCCGTATGAAATGTTCTCTGTAACTGCAAGGCAAAGAGTCAATAACCGCGTTAATTTGTATTTTGTGGCTGTGCGCCACAGAATATAAAGTCGTATTATGTTTTTGTAGTTGGAAGCAACAGACTTGATAGCCGTATGATTTTTTTTTGTAGCTGCAAGTCAAAATGTCAATAACCGCGTTAATTCGTCTTTGTGGCTGTGCGCCACAGAATAGATTGTCGTATCAGGTTTTTGTAGCTGGGAGCAACATACTTGATAGCCGTATAAACTTTTTTCGGTAGCTTTACGGCAAAGAGTCAATAACCGCGTTAATTTGTCTTTTGTGGCTGTGCGCCACAGAATATGGAGTCGTATTAGGTTTTTGTAGCTGGGAGCAACAGACTTGATAGCCGTATAAACTTTTCTCTGTAACTGCAAGCCAAAGAGTCAATAACCGCGTTATTTTGTATTTTATGGCTGTGCGCCACAGAATAGATTGTCGTATTAGGTTTTTGTAGCTGGGAGCAACAGATTTGATAGCCGTATGAACTTTTCTCTGTAACTGCAAGCCAAAAAGACGATAACCGCGTTAATTCGTATTTTGTGGCTGTGCGCCACATAATAGATAGTCGTATTAGGTTTTTGTATCTGGGAGCAACAGACTTGATAGCCGTATGAACTGTTCTCTGTAGTTGCAAGGCAAAGAGTCGATAACCGCGTTAATTCGTATTTTGTGGCTGTGCGCCACAGAATAGATTGTCGTATTAGGTTTTTGTAGCTGGGAGCAACATACTCGATAGCCGTATAAACTTTTTTCTGTAGCTGCACGGTAAAGAGTCAATAACCGCGTTAATTTGTCTTTTGTGGCTGTGCGCCACAGAATAGTAAGTCGTATTAGGTTTTTGTAGCTGGGAGCAACAGACTTGATAGCCGTATAAACGTTTTTCTGTAGCTGCAAGGCAAAGAGTCAATAACCGCGTTAATTCGTCTTTTGTGGCTGTGTGCCACAGAAAAGATAGTTGTATTGGGTTTTTCTAGCTGGGAGCAACGTACTTGATAGCCGTATGAACTTTTTTTTGTAGCTGCAAGGCAAAGAGTCGATAGCCGCGTTAATTTGTCTTTTGTGGCTGTGCGCCACAGAACATAAAGTCGTATTAGGTTTTTGTAGCCAGGAGCAACAGACTTGATAGCCGTATAAACTGTTTTCTGTAGCTGCAAGGCAAAGAGTCGATAACCGCGTTAATTCGTAATTTGTGGCTGTGTGCCACAGAAAAGATAGTTGTATTGGGTTTTTCGAGCTGGGAGCAACATACTTGATAGCCGTATGAACTTTTTTTTGTAGCTGCAAGGCAAAGAGTCAATAACCGCGTTAATTTGTCTTTTGTGGCTGTGCGCCACAGAACATAAAGTCGTATTAGGTTTTTCTAGCTGGGAGCAACATACTTGATAGCCGTATAAACTTTTTTCTGTAGCTGCAAGGCAAAGAGTCAATAACCGCGTTAATTCGTATTTTGTGGCTGTGTGCCACAGAAAAGATAGTTGTATTAGGTTTTTGTAGTTGGGAGCAACAGACTTGATTGCCGTATGAGTTTTTTTTTCTGTAACTGCAAGCCGAAGAGTCGACAACCGCGTTAATTCGTATTTCGTGGCTGTGCGCCACAGAATAGATAATCGTATTAGGTTTTTGTAGCTGGGAGCAACAGACTTGATAGCCGTATAAACTTTTTTCTGTAGCTGCAAGGCAAAGAGTCAATAACCGCGTTAATTTGTCTTTTGTGGTTGTGCGCCACAGAATATAAAGTCGTATTAGGTTTTTGTAGTTGGGAGCAACAGACTTGATAGCCGTATAAACTTTTCTCTGTAACTGCAAGCCAAAGAGTCAATAACCGCGTTATTTTGTATTTTATGGCTGTGCGCCACAGAATAGATTGTCGTATTAGGTTTTTGTAGCTGGGAGCAACAGATTTGATAGCCGTATGAACTTTTCTCTGTAACTGCAAGCCAAAGAGACGATAACCGCGTTAATTCGTATTTTGTGGCTGTGCGCCACATAATAGATAGTCGTATTAGGTTTTTGTATCTGGGAGCAACATACTTGATAGCCGTATGAACTGTTCTCTGTAGTTGCAAGGAAAAGAGTCGATAACCGCGTTAATTCGTATTTTGTGGCTGTGCGCCACAGAATAGATTGTCGTATTAGGTTTTTGTAGCTGGGAGCAACATACTCGATAGCCGTATAAACTTTTTTCTGTAGCTGCACGGTAAAGAGTCAATAACCGCGTTAATTTGTCTTTTGTGGCTGTGCGCCACAGAATAGTAAGTCGTATTAGGTTTTTGTAGCTGGGAGCAACAGACTTGATAGCCGTATAAACTTTTTTCTGTAGCTGCAAGGCAAAGAGTCAATAACCGCGTTAATTCGTCTTTTGTGGCTGTGTGCCACAGAAAAGATAGTTGTATTGGGTTTTTCTAGCTGGGAGCAACGTACTTGATAGCCGTATGAACTTTTTTTTGTAGCTGCAAGGCAAAGAGTCAATAACCGCGTTAATTTGTCTTTTGTGGCTGTGCGCCACAGAACATAAAGTCGTATTAGGCTTTTGTAGCCAGGAGCAACAGACTTGATAGCCGTATAAACGTTTTTCTGTAGCTGCAAGGCAAAGAGTCGATAACCGCGTTAATTCGTAATTTGTGGCTGTGTGCCACAGAAAAGATAGTTGTATTGGGTTTTTCGAGCTGGGAGCAACATACTTGATAGCCGTATGAACTTTTTTTTTGTAGCTGCAAGGCAAAGAGTCAATAACCGCGTTAATTTGTCTTTTGTGGCTGTGCGCCACAGAACATAAAGTCGTATTAGGTTTTTCTAGCTGGGAGCAACATACTTGATAGCCGTATAAACTTTTTTCTGTAGCTGCAAGGCAAAGAGTCAATAACCGCGTTAATTCGTATTTTGTGGCTGTGTGCCACAGAAAAGATAGTTGTATTAGGTTTTTGTAGTTGGGAGCAACAGACTTGATTGCCGTATGAGTTTTTTTTTCTGTAACTGCAAGCCGAAGAGTCGATAACCGCGTTAATTCGTATTTCGTGGCTGTGCGCCACAGAATAGATAATCGTATTAGGTTTTTGTAGCTGGGAGCAACAGACTTGATAGCCGTATAAACTTTTTTCTGTAGCTGCAAGGCAAAGAGTCAATAACCGCGTTAATTTGTCTTTTGTGGTTGTGCGCCACAGAATATAAAGTCGTATTAGGTTTTTGTAGTTGGGAGCAACAGACTTGATAGCCGTATGATTTTTTTCTTCTGTAGGTGCAAGGCAAAGAGTCAATAACCGCGTTAATTTGTATTTGGTGGATGTGCGCCACAAAATAGATTGTCGTATTAGGTTTTTGTAGCTGGGAGCAACAGACTTGATAGCCGTATGAACTTTTTTCTGTAGCTGCAAGGCAAAGAGTCAATAACCGCGTTAAGTCGTCTTTTGTGGCTGTGCGCCACAGAATATACAGTCGTCTTAGGTTTTTGTATCTGGGAGCAACAGACTTGATAGCCGTATGAACTTTTTTCTGTAGCTGCAAGGCAAAGAGTCAATAACCGCGTTAAGTCGTCTTTTGTGGCTGTGCGCCACAGAATATATAGTCGTGTTAGGTCTTTGTAGCTGGGAGCAACATACTTGATAGCCGTATAAACTTTTTTTTGTAGCTTTACGGCAAAGAGTCAATAACCGCGTTAATCTGTCTTTTGTGGCTGTGCGCCACAGAATATGAAGTCGTATTAGGTTTTTGTAGCTGGGAGCAACAGACTTGATAGCCGTATAAGCTTTTCTCTGTAACTGCAAGCCAAAAAGTCGATAACCGCGTTAATTCGTATTTTGTGGCTGTGCGCCACAGAATAGATTGTCGTATTAGGTGTTTGTATCTGGGAGCAACAGATTTGATAGCCGTATGAACTTTTCTCTGTAACTGCAAGCCAAAAAGTCGATAACCGCGTTAATTCGTATTTTGTGGCTGTGCGCCACAGAATAGATTGTCGTATTAGGTGTTTGTATCTGGGAGCAACAGATTTGATAGCCGTATGAAATATTCTCTGTAACTGCGAGGCAAAGAGTCAATAACCGCGTTAATTCGTCTTTTGTGGCTGTGCGCCACAGAATATATAGTCGTATTAGGTTTTTGTAGCTGGGAGCAACAGACTTGATAGCCGTATGATTTTTTTTTGTAGCTGCAAGTCAAAATGTCAATAACCGCGTTAATTCGTCTTTGTGGCTGTGCGCCACAGAATAGATTGTCGTATTAGGTTTTTGTAGTTGGGAGCAACAGACTTGATTGCCGTATGAGTTTTTTTTCTGTAACTGCAAGCCGAAGAGTCGATAACCGCGTTAATTCGTATTTCGTGGCTGTGCGCCACAGAATAGATAATCGTATTAGGTTTTTGTAGCTGGGAGCAACAGACTTGATAGCCGTATAAACTTTTTTCTGTAGCTGCAAGGCAAAGAGTCAATAACCGCGTTAATTTGTCTTTTGTGGTTGTGCGCCACAGAATATAAAGTCGTATTAGGTTTTTGTAGTTGGGAGCAACAGACTTGATAGCCGTATGATTTTTTTCTTCTGTAGGTGCAAGGCAAAGAGTCAATAACCGCGTTAATTTGTATTTGGTGGATGTGCGCCACAAAATAGATTGTCGTATTAGGTTTTTGTAGCTGGGAGCAACAGACTTGATAGCCGTATGAACTTTTTTCTGTAGCTGCAAGGCAAAGAGTCAATAACCGCGTTAAGTCGTCTTTTGTGGCTGTGCGCCACAGAATATATAGTCGTGTTAGGTCTTTGTAGCTGGGAGCAACATACTTGATAGCCGTATAAACTTTTTTTTGTAGCTTTACGGCAAAGAGTCAATAACCGCGTTAATCTGTCTTTTGTGGCTGTGCGCCACAGAATATGAAGTCGTATTAGGTTTTTGTAGCTGGGAGCAACAGACTTGATAGCCGTATAAGCTTTTCTCTGTAACTGCAAGCCAAAAAGTCGATAACCGCGTTAATTCGTATTTTGTGGCTGTGCGCCACAGAATAGATTGTCGTATTAGGTGTTTGTATCTGGGAGCAACAGATTTGATAGCCGTATGAACTTTTCTCTGTAACTGCAAGCCAAAAAGTCGATAACCGCGTTAATTCGTATTTTGTGGCTGTGCGCCACAGAATAGATTGTCGTATTAGGTGTTTGTATCTGGGAGCAACAGATTTGATAGCCGTATGAAATATTCTCTGTAACTGCGAGGCAAAGAGTCAATAACCGCGTTAATTCGTCTTTTGTGGCTGTGCGCCACAGAATATATAGTCGTATTAGGTTTTTGTAGCTGGGAGCAACAGACTTGATAGCCGTATGATTTTTTTTTGTAGCTGCAAGTCAAAATGTCAATAACCGCGTTAATTCGTCTTTGTGGCTGTGCGCCACAGAATAGATTGTCGTATTAGGTTTTTGTAGTTGGGAGCAACAGACTTGATTGCCGTATGAGTTTTTTTTTCTGTAACTGCAAGCCGAAGAGTCGATAACCGCGTTAATTCGTATTTCGTGGCTGTGCGCCACAGAATAGATAATCGTATTAGGTTTTTGTAGCTGGGAGCAACAGACTTGATAGCCGTATAAACTTTTTTCTGTAGCTGCAAGGCAAAGAGTCAATAACCGCGTTAATTTGTCTTTTGTGGTTGTGCGCCACAGAATATAAAGTCGTATTAGGTTTTTGTAGTTGGGAGCAACAGACTTGATAGCCGTATGATTTTTTTCTTCTGTAGGTGCAAGGCAAAGAGTCAATAACCGCGTTAATTTGTATTTGGTGGATGTGCGCCACAAAATAGATTGTCGTATTAGGTTTTTGTAGCTGGGAGCAACAGACTTGATAGCCGTATGAACTTTTTTCTGTAGCTGCAAGGCAAAGAGTCAATAACCGCGTTAAGTCGTCTTTTGTGGCTGTGCGCCACAGAATATACAGTCGTCTTAGGTTTTTGTATCTGGGAGCAACAGACTTGATAGCCGTATGAAATATTCTCTGTAACTGCGAGGCAAAGAGTCAATAACCGCGTTAATTCGTCTTTGTGGCTGTGCGCCACAGAATAGATTGTCGTATTAGGTTTTTGTAGTTGGGAGCAACAGACTTGATTGCCGTATGAGTTTTTTTTTCTGTAACTGCAAGCCGAAGAGTCGATAACCGCGTTAATTCGTATTTCGTGGCTGTGCGCCACAGAATAGATAATCGTATTAGGTTTTTGTAGCTGGGAGCAACAGACTTGATAGCCGTATAAACTTTTTTCTGTAGCTGCAAGGCAAAGAGTCAATAACCGCGTTAATTTGTCTTTTGTGGTTGTGCGCCACAGAATATAAAGTCGTATTAGGTTTTTGTAGTTGGGAGCAACAGACTTGATAGCCGTATGATTTTTTTCTTCTGTAGGTGCAAGGCAAAGAGTCAATAACCGCGTTAATTTGTATTTGGTGGATGTGCGCCACAAAATAGATTGTCGTATTAGGTTTTTGTAGCTGGGAGCAACAGACTTGATAGCCGTATGAACTTTTTTCTGTAGCTGCAAGGCAAAGAGTCAATAACCGCGTTAAGTCGTCTTTTGTGGCTGTGCGCCACAGAATATACAGTCGTCTTAGGTTTTTGTATCTGGGAGCAACAGACTTGATAGCCGTATGAAATATTCTCTGTAACTGCGAGGCAAAGAGTCAATAACCGCGTTAATTCGTCTTTTGTGGCTGTGCGCCACAGAATATATAGTCGTATTAGGTTTTTGTAGCTGGGAGCAACAGACTTGATAGCCGTATGATTTTTTTTTGTAGCTGCAAGTCAAAATGTCAATAACCGCGTTAATTCGTCTTTGTGGCTGTGCGCCACAGAATAGATTGTCGTATTAGGTTTTTGTAGTTGGGAGCAACAGACTTGATTGCCGTATGAGTTTTTTTTTTCTGTAACTGCAAGCCGAAGAGTCGATAACCGCGTTAATTCGTATTTCGTGGCTGTGCGCCACAGAATAGATAATCGTATTAGGTTTTTGTAGCTGGGAGCAACAGACTTGATAGCCGTATAAACTTTTTTCTGTAGCTGCAAGGCAAAGAGTCAATAACCGCGTTAATTTGTCTTTTGTGGTTGTGCGCCACAGAATATAAAGTCGTATTAGGTTTTTGTAGTTGGGAGCAACAGACTTGATAGCCGTATGATTTTTTTCTTCTGTAGGTGCAAGGCAAAGAGTCAATAACCGCGTTAATTTGTATTTGGTGGATGTGCGCCACAAAATAGATTGTCGTATTAGGTTTTTGTAGCTGGGAGCAACAGACTTGATAGCCGTATGAACTTTTTTCTGTAGCTGCAAGGCAAAGAGTCAATAACCGCGTTAAGTCGTCTTTTGTGGCTGTGCGCCACAGAATATACAGTCGTCTTAGGTTTTTGTATCTGGGAGCAACAGACTTGATAGCCGTATGAACTTTTTTCTGTAGCTGCAAGGCAAAGAGTCAATAACCGCGTTAAGTCGTCTTTTGTGGCTGTGCGCCACAGAATATATAGTCGTGTTAGGTCTTTGTAGCTGGGAGCAACATACTTGATAGCCGTATAAACTTTTTTTGTAGCTTTACGGCAAAGAGTCAATAACCGCGTTAATCTGTCTTTTGTGGCTGTGCGCCACAGAATATGAAGTCGTATTAGGTTTTTGTAGCTGGGAGCAACAGACTTGATAGCCGTATAAACTTTTCTCTGTAACTGCAAGCCAAAAAGTCGATAACCGCGTTAATTCGTATTTTGTGGCTGTGCGCCACAGAATAGATTGTCGTATTAGGTGTTTGTATCTGGGAGCAACAGATTTGATAGCCGTATGAACTTTTCTCTGTAACTGCAAGCCAAAAAGTCGATAACCGCGTTAATTCGTATTTTGTGGCTGTGCGCCACAGAATAGATTGTCGTATTAGGTGTTTGTATCTGGGAGCAACAGATTTGATAGCCGTATGAAATATTCTCTGTAACTGCGAGGCAAAGAGTCAATAACCGCGTTAATTCGTCTTTTGTGGCTGTGCGCCACAGAATATATAGTCGTATTAGGTTTTTGTAGCTGGGAGCAACAGACTTGATAGCCGTATGATTTTTTTTTGTAGCTGCAAGTCAAAATGTCAATAACCGCGTTAATTCGTCTTTGTGGCTGTGCGCCACAGAATAGATTGTCGTATTAGGTTTTTGTAGCTGGGAGCAACAGATTTGATAGCCGTATGAAATGTTCTCTGTAACTGCGAGGCAAAGAGTCAATAACCGCGTTAATTCGTCTTTTGTGGCTGTGCGCCACAGAATATATAGTCGTATTAGGTTTTTGTAGCTGGAAGCAACAGACTTGATAGCCGTATGAACTTTTCTCTGTAGCTGCAAGCCAACAAGTCGATAACCGCGATAATTTGTTTTTGTGGCTGTGCGCCACAGAATAGATTGTCGTATTAGGTTTTTGTAGCTGGGAGCAACAGATTTGATAGCCGTATGAAATATTCTCTGTAGCTGCAAGGCAAAGAGTCGATAACCGCGTCAATTCGTATTTTGTGGCTGTGCGCCACAGAATAGATAGTCGTATTAGGTTTTTGTAGCTGGGAGCAACATACTTGATAGCCGTATAACCTTTTTCCTGTAGCTGCACGGCAAAGAGTCAATAACCGCGTTAATTTGTCTTTTGTGGCTGTGCGCCACAGAATATAAAGTCGTATTAGGTTTTCGTAGCTGGGAGCAACAGACTTGATAGCCGTATGAACTTTTTTCTGTAGCTGCAAGGCAAAGAGGTAATAACCGCGTTAATTTGTCTTTTGTGGCTGTGCGCCACAGAATAGATTGTCGTATCAGGTTTTTGTAGCTGGGAGCAACAGACTTGATAGCCGTATGAACTTTTCTCTGTAGCTGCAAGCCAACAAGTCGATAACCGCGATATTTTGTGTTTTGTGGCTGTGCGCCACAGAGTATGAAGTCGTATTAGGTTTTCGTAGCTGGGAGCAACAGACTTGATAGCCGTATGATTTTTTTCTGTAGCTGCAAGGCAAAGAGTCAATAACCGCGTTAAGTCGTCTTTTGTGGCTGTGCGCCACAGAATATATAGTCGTGTTAGGTCTTTGTAGCTGGGAGCAACATACTTGATAGCCGTATAAACTTTTTTTTGTAGCTTTACGGCAAAGAGTCAATAACCGCGTTAATTTGTCTTTTGTGGCTGTGCGCCACAGAATATGAAGTCGTATTAGGTTTTTGTAGCTGGGAGCAACAGACTTGATAGCCGTATAAACTTTTCTCTGTAACTGCAAGCCAAAAAGTCGATAACCGCGTTAATTCGTATTTTGTGGCTGTGCGCCACAGAATAGATTGTCGTATTAGGTGTTTGCATCTGGGAGCAACAGATTTGATAGCCGTATGAACTTTTCTCTGTAACTGCAAGCCAAAAAGTCGATAACCGCGTTAATTCGTATTTTGTGGCTGTGCGCCACAGAATAGATTGTCGTATTAGGTGTTTGTATCTGGGAGCAACAGATTTGATAGCCGTATGAAATATTCTCTGTAACTACGAGGCAAAGAGTCAATAACCGCGTTAATTCGTCTTTTGTGGCTGTGCGCCACAGAATATATAGTCGTATTAGGTTTTTGTAGCTGGGAGCAACAGACTTGATAGCCGTATGATTTTTTTTTGTAGCTGCAAGTCAAAATGTCAATAACCGCGTTAATTCGTCTTTGTGGCTGTGCGCCACAGAATATATTGTCGTATTAGGTTTTTGTAGCTGGGAGCAACAGATTTGATAGCCGTATGAAATGTTCTCTGTAACTGCGAGGCAAAGAGTCAATAACCGCGTTAATTCGTCTTTTGTGGCTGTGCGCCACAGAATATATAGTCGTATTAGGTTTTTGTAGCTGGAAGCAACAGACTTGATAGCCGTATGAACTTTTCTCTGTAGCTGCAAGCCAACAAGTCGATAACCGCGATAATTTGTTTTTGTGGCTGTGCGCCACAGAATAGATTGTCGTATTAGGTTTTTGTAGCTGGGAGCAACAGATTTGATAGCCGTATGGAATATTCTCTGTAGCTGCAAGGCAAAGAGTCGATAACCGCGTCAATTCGTATTTTGTGGCTGTGCGCCACAGAATATAAAGTCGTATTAGGTTTTCGTAGCTGGGAGCAACAGACTTGATAGCCGTATGAACTTTTTTCTGTAGCTGCAAGGCAAAGAGGTAATAACCGCGTTAATTTGTCTTTTGTGGCTGTGCGCCACAGAATAGATTGTCGTATCAGGTTTTTGTAGCTGGGAGCAACAGACTTGATAGCCGTATGAACTTTTCTCTGTAGCTGCAAGCCAACAAGTCGATAACCGCGATATTTTGTGTTTTGTGGCTGTGCGCCACAGAATATAAAGTCGTATTAGGTTTTCGTAGCTGGGAGCAACAGACTTGATAGCCGTATGATTTTTTTCTGTAGCTGCAAGGCAAAGAGTCAATAACCGCGTTAATTTGTCTTTTGTGGCTGTGCGCCACAGAATATAAAGTCGTATTAGGTTTTCGTAGCTGGGAACAACAGACTTGATAGCCGTATGATTTTTTTTCTGTAGCTGCAAGGCAAAGAGTCAATAACCGCGTTAATTTGTCTTTTGTGGCTGTGCGCCACAGAATAGATTGTCGTATCAGGTTTTTGTAGCTGGGAGCAACAGACTTGATAGCCGTATGAACTTTTCTCTGTAGCTGCAAACCAACAAGTCGATAACCGCGATATTCCGTGTTTTGTGGCTGTGCGCCACAGAATATAAAGTCGTATTAGGTTTTCGTAGCTGGGAGCAACAGACTTGATAGCCGTATGATTTTTTTTCTGTAGCTGCAAGGCAAAGAGTCAATAACCGCGTTAATTTGTCTTTTGTGGCTGTGCGCCACAGAATAGATTGTCGTATTAGGTTTTTGTAGCTGGGAGCAACAGATTTGATAGCCGTATGAAATATTCTCTGTAACTGCGAGGCAAAGAGTCAATAACCGCGTTAATTCGTCTTTTGTGGCTGTGCGCCACAGAATATATAGTCGTATTAGGTTTTTGTAGCTGGGAGCAACAGACTTGATAGCCGTATGAACTGTTCTCTGTAGCTGCAAGGCAAAGAGTCGATAACCGCGTTAATTCGTAGTTTGTGGCTGTGCGCCACAGAATAGATAGTCGTATTAGGTTTTTTTAGCTGGGAGCAACATACTTGATAGCCGTATAACCTTTTTCCTGTAGCTGCACGGCAAAGAGTCAATAACCGCGTAAATTTGTCTTTTGTGGCTGTGCGCCACAGAATATAAAGTCGTATTAGGTGTTCGTAGCTGGGAGCAACAGACTTGATAGCCGTATGAATTTTTTTCTGTAGCCGCAAGGCAAAGAGGTAATAACCGCGTTAATTTGTCTTTTGTGGCTGTGCGCCACAGAATAGATTGTCGTATCAGGTTTTTGTAGCTGGGAGCAACAGACTTGATAGCCGTATGAACTTTTCTCTGTAGCTGCAAGCCAACAAGTCGATAACCGCGATAATTCGTATTTTGTGGCTGTGCGCCACAGAATAGATTGTCGTATTAGGTTTTTGTAGCTGGGAGCAACAGATTTGATAGCCGTATGAACTGTTCTTTGTAGCTGCAAGGCAAAGAGTCGATAACCGCGTTAATTCGTATTTTGTGGCTGTGCGCCACAGAATAGATAGTCGTATTAGGTTTTTGTAGCTGGGAGCAACATATTTGATAGCCGTATAACCTTTTTCCTGTAGCTGCACGGCAAAGAGTCAATAACCGCGTTAATTTGTCTTTGTGGCTGTGCGCCACAGAATATATAGTCGTATTAGGTTTTTGTAGCTGGGAGCAACAGACTTGATAGCCGTATGATTTTTTTTTTGTAGCTGCAAGTCAAAATGTCAATAACCGCGTTAATTCGTCTTTGTGGCTGTGCGCCACAGAATAGATTGTCGTATTAGGTTTTTGTAGCTGGGAGCAACAGATTTGATAGCCGTATGAAATGTTCTCTGTAACTGCGAGGCAAAGAGTCAATAACCGCGTTAATTCGTCTTTTGTGGCTGTGCGCCACAGAATATATAGTCGTATTAGGTTTTTGTAGCTGGAAGCAACAGACTTGATAGCCGTATGAACTTTTCTCTGTAGCTGCAAGCCAACAAGTCGATAACCGCGATAATTTGTTTTTGTGGCTGTGCGCCACAGAATAGATTGTCGTATTAGGTTTTTGTAGCTGGGAGCAACAGATTTGATAGCCGTATGAAATATTCTCTGTAGCTGCAAGGCAAAGAGTCGATAACCGCGTCAATTCGTATTTTGTGGCTGTGCGCCACAGAATAGATAGTCGTATTAGGTTTTCGTAGCTGGGAGCAACAGACTTGATAGCCGTATGATTTTTTTTCTGTAGCTGCAAGGCAAAGAGTCAATAACCGCGTTAATTTGTCTTTTGTGGCTGTGCGCCACAGAATATAAAGTCGTATTAGGTTTTTGTAGCTGGGAGCAACAGACTTGATAGCCGTATGATTTTTTTTTTGTAGCTGCAAGTCAAAATGTCAATAACCGCGTTAATTCGTCTTTGTGGCTGTGCGCCACAGAATAGATTGTCGTATTAGGTTTTTGTAGCTGGGAGCAACAGATTTGATAGCCGTATGAAATGTTCTCTGTAACTGCGAGGTAAAGAGTCAATAACCGCGTTAATTCGTCTTTTGTGGCTGTGCGCCACAGAATATATAGTCGTATTAGGTTTTTGTAGCTGGAAGCAACAGACTTGATAGCCGTATGAACTTTTCTCTGTAGCTGCAAGCCAACAAGTCGATAACCGCGATAATTTGTTTTTGTGGCTGTGCGCCACAGAATAGATTGTCGTATTAGGTTTTTGTAGCTGGGAGCAACAGATTTGATAGCCGTATGAAATATTCTCTGTAGCTGCACGGCAAAGAGTCGATAACCGCGTCAATTCGTATTTTGTGGCTGTGCGCCACAGAATATAAAGTCGTATTAGGTTTTCGTAGCTGGGAGCAACAGACTTGATAGCCGTATGATTTTTTTCTGTAGCTGCAAGGCAAAGAGTCAATAACCGCGTTAATTTGTCTTTTGTGGCTGTGCGCCACAGAATATAAAGTCGTATTAGGTTTTCGTAGCTGGGAACAACAGACTTGATAGCCGTATGATTTTTTTTCTGTAGCTGCAAGGCAAAGAGTCAATAACCGCGTTAATTTGTCTTTTGTGGCTGTGCGCCACAGAATAGATTGTCGTATCAGGTTTTTGTAGCTGGGAGCAACAGACTTGATAGCCGTATGAACTTTTCTCTGTAGCTGCAAACCAACAAGTCGATAACCGCGATATTCCGTGTTTTGTGGCTGTGCGCCACAGAATATAAAGTCGTATTAGGTTTTCGTAGCTGGGAGCAACAGACTTGATAGCCGTATGATTTTTTTTCTGTAGCTGCAAGGCAAAGAGTCAATAACCGCGTTAATTTGTCTTTTGTGGCTGTGCGCCACAGAATAGATTGTCGTATTAGGTTTTTGTAGCTGGGAGCAACAGATTTGATAGCCGTATGAAATATTCTCTGTAACTGCGAGGCAAAGAGTCAATAACCGCGTTAATTCGTCTTTTGTGGCTGTGCGCCACAGAATATATAGTCGTATTAGGTTTTTGTAGCTGGGAGCAACAGACTTGATAGCCGTATGAACTGTTCTCTGTAGCTGCAAGGCAAAGAGTCGATAACCGCGTTAATTCGTAGTTTGTGGCTGTGCGCCACAGAATAGATAGTCGTATTAGGTTTTTTTAGCTGGGAGCAACATACTTGATAGCCGTATAACCTTTTTCCTGTAGCTGCACGGCAAAGAGTCAATAACCGCGTAAATTTGTCTTTTGTGGCTGTGCGCCACAGAATATAAAGTCGTATTAGGTGTTCGTAGCTGGGAGCAACAGACTTGATAGCCGTATGAATTTTTTTCTGTAGCCGCAAGGCAAAGAGGTAATAACCGCGTTAATTTGTCTTTTGTGGCTGTGCGCCACAGAATAGATTGTCGTATCAGGTTTTTGTAGCTGGGAGCAACAGACTTGATAGCCGTATGAACTTTTCTCTGTAGCTGCAAGCCAACAAGTCGATAACCGCGATAATTCGTATTTTGTGGCTGTGCGCCACAGAATAGATTGTCGTATTAGGTTTTTGTAGCTGGGAGCAACAGATTTGATAGCCGTATGAACTGTTCTTTGTAGCTGCAAGGCAAAGAGTCGATAACCGCGTTAATTCGTATTTTGTGGCTGTGCGCCACAGAATAGATAGTCGTATTAGGTTTTTGTAGCTGGGAGCAACATATTTGATAGCCGTATAACCTTTTTCCTGTAGCTGCACGGCAAAGAGTCAATAACCGCGTTAATTTGTCTTTGTGGCTGTGCGCCACAGAATATATAGTCGTATTAGGTTTTTGTAGCTGGGAGCAACAGACTTGATAGCCGTATGATTTTTTTTTTGTAGCTGCAAGTCAAAATGTCAATAACCGCGTTAATTCGTCTTTGTGGCTGTGCGCCACAGAATAGATTGTCGTATTAGGTTTTTGTAGCTGGGAGCAACAGATTTGATAGCCGTATGAAATGTTCTCTGTAACTGCGAGGCAAAGAGTCAATAACCGCGTTAATTCGTCTTTTGTGGCTGTGCGCCACAGAATATATAGTCGTATTAGGTTTTTGTAGCTGGAAGCAACAGACTTGATAGCCGTATGAACTTTTCTCTGTAGCTGCAAGCCAACAAGTCGATAACCGCGATAATTTGTTTTTGTGGCTGTGCGCCACAGAATAGATTGTCGTATTAGGTTTTTGTAGCTGGGAGCAACAGATTTGATAGCCGTATGAAATATTCTCTGTAGCTGCAAGGCAAAGAGTCGATAACCGCGTCAATTCGTATTTTGTGGCTGTGCGCCACAGAATAGATAGTCGTATTAGGTTTTCGTAGCTGGGAGCAACAGACTTGATAGCCGTATGATTTTTTTTCTGTAGCTGCAAGGCAAAGAGTCAATAACCGCGTTAATTTGTCTTTTGTGGCTGTGCGCCACAGAATATAAAGTCGTATTAGGTTTTTGTAGCTGGGAGCAACAGACTTGATAGCCGTATGATTTTTTTTTTGTAGCTGCAAGTCAAAATGTCAATAACCGCGTTAATTCGTCTTTGTGGCTGTGCGCCACAGAATAGATTGTCGTATTAGGTTTTTGTAGCTGGGAGCAACAGATTTGATAGCCGTATGAAATGTTCTCTGTAACTGCGAGGTAAAGAGTCAATAACCGCGTTAATTCGTCTTTTGTGGCTGTGCGCCACAGAATATATAGTCGTATTAGGTTTTTGTAGCTGGAAGCAACAGACTTGATAGCCGTATGAACTTTTCTCTGTAGCTGCAAGCCAACAAGTCGATAACCGCGATAATTTGTTTTTGTGGCTGTGCGCCACAGAATAGATTGTCGTATTAGGTTTTTGTAGCTGGGAGCAACAGATTTGATAGCCGTATGAAATATTCTCTGTAGCTGCACGGCAAAGAGTCGATAACCGCGTCAATTCGTATTTTGTGGCTGTGCGCCACAGAATAGATAGTCGTATTAGGTTTTCGTAGCTGGGAGCAACAGACTTGATAGCCGTATGATTTTTTTTCTGTAGCTGCAAGGCAAAGAGTCAATAACCGCGTTAATTTGTCTTTTGTGGCTGTGCGCCACAGAATATAAAGTCGTATTAGGTTTTCGTAGCTGGGAGCAACAGACTTGATAGCCGTATGATTTTTTTTCTGTAGCTGCAAGGCAAAGAGTCAATAACCGCGTTAATTTGTCTTTTGTGGCTGTGCGCCACAGAATAGATTGTCGTATCAGGTTTTTGTAGCTGGGAGCAACAGACTTGATAGCCGTATGAACTTTTCTCTGTAGCTGCAAGCCAACAAGTCGATAACCGCGATAATTTGTTTTTGTGGCTGTGCGCCACAGAATAGATTGTCGTATTAGGTTTTTGTAGCTGGGAGCAACAGATTTGATAGCCGTATAACCTTTTTCCTGTAGCTGCACGGCAAAGAGTCAATAACCGCGTTAATTTGTCTTTTGTGGCTGTGCGCCACAGAATATAAAGTCGTATTAGGTTTTCGTAGCTGGGAGCAACAGACTTGATAGCCGTATGAACTTTTTTCTGTAGCTGCAAGGCAAAGAGGTAATAACCGCGTTAATTTGTCTTTTGTGGCTGTGCGCCACAGAATAGATTGTCGTATCAGGTTTTTGTAGCTGGGAGCAACAGACTTGATAGCCGTATGAACTTTTCTCTGTAGCTGCAAGCCAACAAGTCGATAACCGCGATATTTTGTGTTTTGTGGCTGTGCGCCACAGAATATAAAGTCGTATTAGGTTTTCGTAGCTGGGAGCAACAGACTTGATAGCCGTATGATTTTTTTTCTGTAGCTGCAAGGCAAAGAGTCAATAACCGCGTTAATTTGTCTTTTGTGGCTGTGCGCCACAGAATATAAAGTCGTATTAGGTTTTCGTAGCTGGGAGCAACAGACTTGATAGCCGTATGTTTTTTTTTCTGTAGCTGCAAGGCAAAGAGTCAATAACCGCGTTAATTTGTCTTTTGTGGCTGTGCGCCACAGAATAGATTGTCGTATCAGGTTTTTGTAGCTGGGAGCAACAGACTTGATAGCCGTATGAACTTTTTTCTGTAGCTGCAAGGCAAAGAGGTAATAACCGCGTTAATTTGTCTTTTGTGGCTGTGCGCCACAGAATAGATTGTCGTATCAGGTTTTTGTAGCTGGGAGCAACAGACTTGATAGCCGTATGAACTTTTCTCTGTAGCTGCAAGCCAACAAGTCGATAACCGCGATATTTTGTGTTTTGTGGCTGTGCGCCACAGAATATAAAGTCGTATTAGGTTTTCGTAGCTGGGAGCAACAGACTTGATAGCCGTATGATTTTTTTTCTGTAGCTGCAAGGCAAAGAGTCGATAACCGCGTCAATTCGTATTTTGTGGCTGTGCGCCACAGAATAGATAGTCGTATTAGGTTTTTGTAGCTGGGAGCAACATACTTGATAGCCGTATAACCTTTTTCCTGTAGCTGCACGGCAAAGAGTCAATAACCGCGTTAATTTGTCTTTTGTGGCTGTGCGCCACAGAATAGATTGTCGTATCAGGTTTTGTAGCTGGGAGCAACAGACTTGATAGCCGTATGAACTTTTCTCTGTAGCTGCAAGCCAACAAGTCGATAACCGCGATATTTCGTGTTTTGTGGCTGTGCGCCACAGAATATATAGTCGTATTAGGTTTTCGTAGCTGGGAGCAACAGACTTGATAGCCGTATGATTTTTTTTCTGTAGCTGCAAGGCAAAGAGTCAATAACCGCGTTAATTTGTCTTTTGTGGCTGTGCGCCACAGAATAGATTGTCGTATTAGGTTTTTGTAGCTGGGAGCAACAGATTTGATAGCCGTATGAAATATTCTCTGTAACTGCGAGGCAAAGAGTCAATAACCGCGTTAATTCGTCTTTTGTGGCTGTGCGCCACAGAATATATAGTCGTATTAGGTTTTTGTAGCTGGGAGCAACAGACTTGATAGCCGTATGAACTGTTCTCTGTAGCTGCAAGGCAAAGAGTCGATAACCGCGTTAATTCGTATTTTGTGGCTGTGCGCCACAGAATAGATAGTCGTATTAGGTTTTTTTAGCTGGGAGCAACATACTTGATAGCCGTATAACCTTTTTCCTGTAGCTGCACGGCAAAGAGTCAATAACCGCGTAAATTTGTCTTTTGTGGCTGTGCGCCACAGAATATAAAGTCGTATTAGGTTTTCGTAGCTGGGAGCAACAGACTTGATAGCCGTATGAATTTTTTTCTGTAGCCGCAAGGCAAAGAGGTAATAACCGCGTTAATTTGTCTTTTGTGGCTGTGCGCCACAGAATAGATTGTCGTATCAGGTTTTTGTAGCTGGGAGCAACAGACTTGATAGCCGTATGAACTTTTCTCTGTAGCTGCAAGCCAACAAGTCGATAACCGCGATAATTCGTATTTTGTGGCTGTGCGCCACAGAATAGATTGTCGTATTAGGTTTTGTAGCTGGGAGCAACAGATTTGATAGCCGTATGAACTGTTCTTTGTAGCTGCAAGCCAACAAGTCGATAACCGCGTTAATTCGTATTTTGTGGCTGTGCGCCACAGAATAGATAGTCGTATTAGGTTTTTGTAGCTGGGAGCAACATATTTGATAGCCGTATAACCTTTTTCCTGTAGCTGCACGGCAAAGCGTCGATAACCGCGTTAAATCGTATTTTGTGGCTGTGCGCCACAGAATAGATTGTCGTATCAGGTTTTTGTAGCTGGGAACAACAGACTTGATAGCCGTATTAACTTTTCTCTGTAGCTGCAAGCCAACAAGTCGATAACCGCGATAATTTGTCTTTTGTGGCTGTGCGCCACAGAATATAAAGTCGTATTAGGTTTTTGTAGCTGGGAGCAACAGACTTGATAGCCGTATAAACTTTTTTCTGTAGCTGCAAGGCAAAAAGGTAATAACCGCTTTAATTTGTCTTTTGTGGCTGTGCGCCACAGAATATAAAGTCGTATTAGGTTTTTGTAGCTGGGAGCAACAGATTTGATAGCCGTATGAAATGTTCTCTGTAACTGCGAGGCAAAGAGTCAATAACCGCGTTAATTCGTCTTTTGTGGCTGTGCGCCACAGAATATATAGTCGTATTAGGTTTTTGTAGCTGGAAGCAACAGACTTGATAGCCGTATGAACTTTTCTCTGTAGCTGCAAGCCAACAAGTCGATAACCGCGATAATTTGTTTTTGTGGCTGTGCGCCACAGAATAGATTGTCGTATTAGGTTTTTGTAGCTGGGAGCAACAGATTTGATAGCCGTATGAAATTTTCTCTGTAGCTGCAAGGCAAAGAGTCGATAACCGCGTCAATTCGTATTTTGTGGCTGTGCGCCACAGAATAGATAGTCGTATTAGGTTTTTGTAGCTGGGAGCAACATACTTGATAGCCGTATAACCTTTTTCCTGTAGCTGCACGGCAAAGAGTCAATAACCGCGTTAATTTGTCTTTTGTGGCTGTGCGCCACAGAATATAAAGTCGTATTAGGTTTTCGTAGCTGGGAGCAACAGACTTGATAGCCGTATGAACTTTTTTCTGTAGCTGCAAGGCAAAGAGGTAATAACCGCGTTAATTTGTCTTTTGTGGCTGTGCGCCACAGAATAGATTGTCGTATCAGGTTTTTGTAGCTGGGAGCAACAGACTTGATAGCCGTATGAACTTTTCTCTGTAGCTGCAAGCCAACAAGTCGATAACCGCGATATTTTGTGTTTTGTGGCTGTGCGCCACAGAATATAAAGTCGTATTAGGTTTTCGTAGCTGGGAGCAACAGACTTGATAGCCGTATGATTTTTTTTCTGTAGCTGCAAGGCAAAGAGTCAATAACCGCGTTAATTTGTCTTTTGTGGCTGTGCGCCACAGAATATAAAGTCGTATTAGGTTTTCGTAGCTGGGAGCAACAGACTTGATAGCCGTATGTTTTTTTTTCTGTAGCTGCAAGGCAAAGAGTCAATAACCGCGTTAATTTGTCTTTTGTGGCTGTGCGCCACAGAATAGATTGTCGTATCAGGTTTTTGTAGCTGGGAGCAACAGACTTGATAGCCGTATGAACTTTTCTCTGTAGCTGCAAGCCAACAAGTCGATAACCGCGATATTTCGTGTTTTGTGGCTGTGCGCCACAGAATATAAAGTCGTATTAGGTTTTTGTAGCTGGGAGCAACAGATTTGATAGCCGTATGAAATATTCTTTGTAACTGCGAGGCAAAGAGTCAATAACCGCGTTAATTCGTCTTTTGTGGCTGTGCGCCACAGAATATATAGTCGTATTAGGTTTTTGTAGCTGGGAGCAACAGACTTGATAGCCGTATGAACTGTTCTCTGTAGCTGCAAGGCAAAGAGTCGATAACCGCGTTAATTCGTATTTTGTGGCTGTGCGCCACAGAATAGATAGTCGTATTAGGTTTTTTTAGCTGGGAGCAACATACTTGATAGCCGTATAACCTTTTTCCTGTAGCTGCACGGCAAAGAGTCAATAACCGCGTAAATTTGTCTTTTGTGGCTGTGCGCCACAGAATATAAAGTCGTATTAGGTTTTCGTAGCTGGGAGCAACAGACTTGATAGCCGTATAACCTTTTTCCTGTAGCTGCACGGCAAAGAGTCAATAACCGCGTTAATTTGTCTTTTGTGGCTGTGCGCCACAGAATATAAAGTCGTATTAGGTTTTCGTAGCTGGGAGCAACAGACTTGATAGCCGTATGAACTGTTCTCTGTAGCTGCAAGGCAAAGAGTCGATAACCGCGTTAATTCGTATTTTGTGGCTGTGCGCCACAGAATAGATAGTCGTATTAGGTTTTTTTAGCTGGGAGCAACATACTTGATAGCCGTATAACCTTTTTCCTGTAGCTGCACGGCAAAGAGTCAATAACCGCGTAAATTTGTCTTTTGTGGCTGTGCGCCACAGAATATAAAGTCGTATTAGGTTTTCGTAGCTGGGAGCAACAGACTTGATAGCCGTATGAATTTTTTTCTGTAGCCGCAAGGCAAAGAGGTAATAACCGCGTTAATTTGTCTTTTGTGGCTGTGCGCCACAGAATAGATTGTCGTATCAGGTTTTTGTAGCTGGGAGCAACAGACTTGATAGCCGTATGAACTTTTCTCTGTAGCTGCAAGCCAACAAGTCGATAACCGCGATAATTCGTAATTTGTGGCTGTGCGCCACAGAATAGATTGTCGTATTAGGTTTTTGTAGCTGGGAGCAACAGATTTGACAGCCGTATTAACTTTTCTCTGTAGCTGCAAGCCAACAAGTCGATAACCGCGATAATTTGTCTTTTGTGGCTGTGCGCCACAGAATATAAAGTCGTATTAGGTTTTTGTAGCTGGGAGCAACAGACTTGATAGCCGTATAAACTTTTTTCTGTAGCTGCAAGGCAAAAAGGTAATAACCGCTTTAATTTGTCTTTTGTGGCTGTGCGCCACAGAATATAAAGTCGTATTAGGTTTTTGTAGCTGGGAGCAACAGATTTGATAGCCGTATTAACTTTTCTCTGTAGCTGCAAGCCAACAAGTCGATAACCGCGATAATTTGTCTTTTGTGGCTGTGCGCCACAGAATATAAAGTCGTATTAGGTTTTTGTAGCTGGGAGCAACAGACTTGATAGCCGTATAAACTTTTTTCTGTAGCTGCAAGGCAAAAAGGTAATAACCGCTTTAATTTGTCTTTTGTGGCTGTGCGCCACAGAATATAAAGTCGTATTAGGTTTTTGTAGCTGGGAGCAACAGATTTGATAGCCGTATGAAATGTTCTCTGTAACTGCGAGGCAAAGAGTCAATAACCGCGTTAATTCGTCTTTTGTGGCTGTGCGCCACAGAATATATAGTCGTATTAGGTTTTTGTAGCTGGAAGCAACAGACTTGATAGCCGTATGAACTTTTTTCTGTAGCTGCAAGGCAAAGAGTCGATAACCGCGTCAATTCGTATTTTGTGGCTGTGCGCCACAGAATAGATAGTCGTATTAGGTTTTTGTAGCTGGGAGCAACATACTTGATAGCCGTATAACCTTTTTCCTGTAGCTGCACGGCAAAGAGTCAATAACCGCGTTAATTTGTCTTTTGTGGCTGTGCGCCACAGAATATAAAGTCGTATTAGGTTTTCGTAGCTGGGAGCAACAGACTTGATAGCCGTATGAACTTTTTTCTGTAGCTGCAAGGCAAAGAGGTAATAACCGCGTTAATTTGTCTTTTGTGGCTGTGCGCCACAGAATAGATTGTCGTATCAGGTTTTTGTAGCTGGGAGCAACAGACTTGATAACCGTATGAACTTTTCTCTGTAGCTGCAAGCCAACAAGTCGATAACCGCGATATTTTGTGTTTTGTGGCTGTGCGCCACAGAATATAAAGTCGTATTAGGTTTTCGTAGCTGGGAGCAACAGACTTGATAGCCGTATGATTTTTTTTCTGTAGCTGCAAGGCAAAGAGTCAATAACCGCGTTAATTTGTCTTTTGTGGCTGTGCGCCACAGAATATAAAGTCGTATTAGGTTTTTGTAGCTGGGAGCAACAGACTTGATAGCCGTATGTTTTTTTTTCTGTAGCTGCAAGGCAAAGAGTCAATAACCGCGTTAATTTGTCTTTTGTGGCTGTGCGCCACAGAATAGATTGTCGTATTAGGTTTTTGTAGCTGGGAGCAACAGATTTGATAGCCGTATGAAATGTTCTCTGTAACTGCGAGGCAAAGAGTCAATAACCGCGTTAATTCGTCTTTTGTGGCTGTGCGCCACAGAATATATAGTCGTGTTAGGTTTTTGTAGCTGGAAGCAACAGACTTGATAGCCGTATGAACTTTTCTCTGTAGCTGCAAGCCAACAAGTCGATAACCGCGATAATTTGTTTTTGTGGCTGTGCGCCACAGAATAGATTGTCGTATTAGGTTTTTGTAGCTGGGAGCAACAGATTTGACAGCCGTATTAACTTTTCTCTGTAGCTGCAAGCCAACAAGTCGATAACCGCGATAATTTGTCTTTTGTGGCTGTGCGCCACAGAATATAAAGTCGTATTAGGTTTTTGTAGCTGGGAGCAACAGACTTGATAGCCGTATAAACTTTTTTCTGTAGCTGCAAGGCAAAAAGGTAATAACCGCTTTAATTTGTCTTTTGTGGCTGTGCGCCACAGAATATAAAGTCGTATTAGGTTTTTGTAGCTGGGAGCAACAGATTTGATAGCCGTATTAACTTTTCTCTGTAGCTGCAAGCCAACAAGTCGATAACCGCGATAATTTGTCTTTTGTGGCTGTGCGCCACAGAATATAAAGTCGTATTAGGTTTTTGTAGCTGGGAGCAACAGACTTGATAGCCGTATAAACTTTTTTCTGTAGCTGCAAGGCAAAAAGGTAATAACCGCTTTAATTTGTCTTTTGTGGCTGTGCGCCACAGAATATAAAGTCGTATTAGGTTTTTGTAGCTGGGAGCAACAGATTTGATAGCCGTATGAAATGTTCTCTGTAACTGCGAGGCAAAGAGTCAATAACCGCGTTAATTCGTCTTTTGTGGCTGTGCGCCACAGAATATATAGTCGTATTAGGTTTTTGTAGCTGGAAGCAACAGACTTGATAGCCGTATGAACTTTTTTCTGTAGCTGCAAGGCAAAGAGTCGATAACCGCGTCAATTCGTATTTTGTGGCTGTGCGCCACAGAATAGATAGTCGTATTAGGTTTTTGTAGCTGGGAGCAACATACTTGATAGCCGTATAACCTTTTTCCTGTAGCTGCACGGCAAAGAGTCAATAACCGCGTTAATTTGTCTTTTGTGGCTGTGCGCCACAGAATATAAAGTCGTATTAGGTTTTCGTAGCTGGGAGCAACAGACTTGATAGCCGTATGAACTTTTTTCTGTAGCTGCAAGGCAAAGAGGTAATAACCGCGTTAATTTGTCTTTTGTGGCTGTGCGCCACAGAATAGATTGTCGTATCAGGTTTTTGTAGCTGGGAGCAACAGACTTGATAACCGTATGAACTTTTCTCTGTAGCTGCAAGCCAACAAGTCGATAACCGCGATATTTTGTGTTTTGTGGCTGTGCGCCACAGAATATAAAGTCGTATTAGGTTTTCGTAGCTGGGAGCAACAGACTTGATAGCCGTATGATTTTTTTTCTGTAGCTGCAAGGCAAAGAGTCAATAACCGCGTTAATTTGTCTTTTGTGGCTGTGCGCCACAGAATATAAAGTCGTATTAGGTTTTTGTAGCTGGGAGCAACAGACTTGATAGCCGTATGTTTTTTTTTCTGTAGCTGCAAGGCAAAGAGTCAATAACCGCGTTAATTTGTCTTTTGTGGCTGTGCGCCACAGAATAGATTGTCGTATTAGGTTTTTGTAGCTGGGAGCAACAGATTTGATAGCCGTATGAAATGTTCTCTGTAACTGCGAGGCAAAGAGTCAATAACCGCGTTAATTCGTCTTTTGTGGCTGTGCGCCACAGAATATATAGTCGTGTTAGGTTTTTGTAGCTGGAAGCAACAGACTTGATAGCCGTATGAACTTTTCTCTGTAGCTGCAAGCCAACAAGTCGATAACCGCGATAATTTGTTTTTGTGGCTGTGCGCCACAGAATAGATTGTCGTATTAGGTTTTTGTAGCTGGGAGCAACAGATTTGATAAACGTATGAAATTTTCTCTGTAGCTGCAAGGCAAAGAGTCGATAACCGCGTCAATTCGTCTTTTGTGGCTGTGCGCCACAGAATATATAGTCGTATTAGGTTTTTGTAGCTGGGAGCAACAGACTTGATAGCCGTATGAACTGTTCTCTGTAGCTGCAAGGCAAAGAGTCGATAACCGCGTTAATTCGTATTTTGTGGCTGTGCGCCACAGAATAGATAGTCGTATTAGGTTTTTTTAGCTGGGAGCAACATACTTGATAGCCGTATAACCTTTTTCCTGTAGCTGCACGGCAAAGAGTCAATAACCGCGTAAATTTGTCTTTTGTGGCTGTGCGCCACAGAATATAAAGTCGTATTAGGTTTTCGTAGCTGGGAGCAACAGACTTGATAGCCGTATGAATTTTTTTCTGTAGCCGCAAGGCAAAGAGGTAATAACCGCGTTAATTTGTCTTTTGTGGCTGTGCGCCACAGAATAGATTGTCGTATCAGGTTTTTGTAGCTGGGAGCAACAGACTTGATAGCCGTATGAACTTTTCTCTGTAGCTGCAAGCCAACAAGTCGATAACCGCGATAATTCGTATTTTGTGGCTGTGCGCCACAGAATAGATTGTCGTATTAGGTTTTTGTAGCTGGGAGCAACAGATTTGATAGTCGTATGAACTGTTCTTTGTAGCTGCAAGGCAAAGAGTCGATAACCGCGTTAATTCGTATTTTGTGGCTGTGCGCCACAGAATAGATAGTCGTATTAGGTTTTTGTAGCTGGGAGCAACATATTTGATAGCCGTATAACCTTTTTCCTGTAGCTGCACGGCAAAGAGTCAATAACCGCGTTAATTTGTCTTTGTGGCTGTGCGCCACAGAATAGATTGTCGTATTAGGTTTTTGTAGCTGGGAGCAACAGATTTGATAGCCGTATGAAATGTTCTCTGTAACTGCGAGGCAAAGAGTCAATAACCGCGTTAATTCGTCTTTTGTGGCTGTGCGCCACAGAATATATAGTCGTATTAGGTTTTTGTAGCTGGGAGCAACAGACTTGATAGCCGTATAAACTTTTCTCTGTAGCTGCAAGCCAACAAGTCGATAACCGCGATAATTTGTTTTTGTGGCTGTGCGCCACAGAATAGATTGTCGTATTAGGTTTTTGTAGCTGGGAGCAACAGATTTGATAGCCGTATGAAATATTCTCTGTAGCTGCAAGGCAAAGAGTCGATAACCGCGTCAATTCGTATTTTGTGGCTGTGCGCCACAGAATAGATAGTCGTATTAGGTTTTTGTAGCTGTGAGCAACATACTTGATAGCCGTATAACCTTTTTCCTGTAGCTGCACGGCAAAGAGTCAATAACCGCGTTAATTTGTCTTTTGTGGCTGTGCGCCACAGAATATAAAGTCATATTAGGTTTTCGTAGCTGGGAGCAACAGACTTGATAGCCGTATGAACTTTTTTCTGTAGCTGCAAGGCAAAGAGGTAATAACCGCGGTAATTTGTCTTTTGTGGCTGTGCGCCACAGAATAGATTGTCGTATCAGGTTTTTGTAGCTGGGAGCAACAGACTTGATAGCCGTATGAACTTTTCTCTGTAGCTGCAAGCCAACAAGTCGATAACCGCGATATTTTGTGTTTTGTGGCTGTGCGCCACAGAATATGAAGTCGTATTAGGTTTTCGTAGCTGGGAGCAACAGACTTGATAGCCGTATGATTTTTTTTCTGTAGCTGCAAGGCAAAGAGTCAATAACCGCGTTAATTTGTCTTTTGTGGCTGTGCGCCACAGAATATAAAGTCGTATTAGGTTTTCGTAGCTGGGAGCAACAGACTTGATAGCCGTATAATTTTTTTTCTGTAGCTGCAAGGCAAAGAGTCAATAACCGCGTTAATTTGTCTTTTGTGGCTGTGCGCCACAGAATAGATTGTCGTATCAGGTTTTTGTAGCTGGGAGCAACAGACTTGATAGCCGTATGAACTTTTCTCTGTAGCTGCAAGCCAACAAGTCGATAACCGCGATATTTCGTGTTTTGTGGCTGTGCGCCACAGAATATAAAGTCGTATTAGGTTTTCGTAGCTGGGAGCAACAGACTTGATAGCCGTATGATTTTTTTCTGTAGCTGCAAGGCAAAGAGTCAGTAACCGCGTTAATTTGTCTTTTGTGGCTGTGCGCCACAGAA
Source organism: Litoditis marina (assembly GCA_964036275.1). NCBI lineage: Eukaryota > Metazoa > Nematoda > Chromadorea > Rhabditida > Rhabditidae > Litoditis > Litoditis marina. The sequence goes on along the minus strand of CAXIWQ010000375.1, from coordinate 29,258 downwards.
TAGATTGTCGTATTAGGTTTTTGTAGCTGGGAGCAACAGATTTGATAGCCGTATGAAATATTCTCTGTAACTGCGAGGCAAAGAGTCAATAACCGCGTTAATTCGTCTTTTGTGGCTGTGCGCCACAGAATATATAGTCGTATTAGGTTTTTGTAGCTGGGAGCAACAGACTTGAGAGCCGTATGAACTGTTCTCTGTAGCTGCAAGGCAAAGAGTCGATAACCGCGTTAATTTGTATTTTGTGGCTGTGCACCACAGAATAGATAGTCGTATTAGGTTTTTTTAGCTGGGAGCAACATACTTGATAGCCGTATAACCTTTTTTCTGTAGCTGCACGGCAAAGAGTCAATAATCGCGTAAATTTGTCTTTTGTGGCTGTGCGCCACAGAATATAAAGTTGTATTAGGTTTTCGTAGCTGGGAGCAACAGACTTGATAGCCGTATGAATTTTTTTCTGTAGCCGCAAGGCAAAGAGGTAATAACCGCGTTAATTTGTCTTTTGTGGCTGTGCGCCACAGAATAGATTGTCGTATCAGGTTTTTGTAGCTGGGAGCAACAGACTTGATAGCCGTATGAACTTTTCTCTGTAGCTGCAAGCCAACAAGTCGATAACCGCGATAATTCGTATTTTGTGGCTGTGCGCCACAGAATAGATTGTCGTATTAGGTTTTTGTAGCTGGGAGCAACAGATTTGATAGCCGTATGAACTGTTCTTTGTAGCTGCAAGGCAAAGAGTCGATAACCGCGTTAATTCGTATTTTGTGGCTGTGCGCCACAGAATAGATAGTCGTATTAGGTTTTTGTAGCTGGGAGCAACATATTTGATAGCCGTATAACCTTTTTCCTGTAGCTGCACGGCAAAGAGTCAATAACCGCGTTAATTTGTCTTTTGTGGCTGTGCGCCACAGAATAGATTGTCGTATCAGGTTTTTGTAGCTGGGAGCAACAGATTTGAGAGCCGTATGAACTGTTCTTTGTAGCTGCAAGGCAAAGAGTCGATAACCGCGTTAATTCGTATTTTGTGGCTGTGCGCCACAGAATAGATAGTCGTATTAGGTTTTTGTAGCTGGGAGCAACATATTTGATAGCCGTATAACCTTTTTCCTGTAGCTGCACGGCAAAGAGTCAATAACCGCGTTAATTTGTCTTTTGTGGCTGTGCGCCACAGAATAGATTGTCGTATTAGGTTTTCGTAGCTGGGAGCAACAGACTTGATAGCCGTATGAATTTTTTTCTGTAGCCGCAAGGCAAAGAGGTAATAACCGCGTTAATTTGTCTTTTGTGGCTGTGCGCCACAGAATAGATTGTCGTATCAGGTTTTTGTAGCTGGGAGCAACAGACTTGATAGCCGTATGAACTTTTCTCTGTAGCTGCAAGCCAACGAGTCGATAACCGCGATAATTCGTATTTTGTGGCTGTGCGCCACAGAATAGATTGTCGTATTAGGTTTTTGTAGCTGGGAGCAACAGATTTGATAGCCGTATGAACTGTTCTTTGTAGCTGCAAGCCAACAAGTCGATAACCGCGTTAATTCGTATTTTGTGGCTGTGCGCCACAGAATAGATAGTCGTATTAGGTTTTTGTAGCTGGGAGCAACATATTTGATAGCCGTATAACCTTTTTCCTGTAGCTGCACGGCAAAGAGTCGATAACCGCGTTAAATCGTATTTTGTGGCTGTGCGCCACAGAATAGATTGTCGTATCAGGTTTTTGTAGCTGGGAACAACAGACTTGATAGCCGTATTAACTTTTCTCTGTAGCTGCAAGCCAAGAAGTCGATAACCGCGATAATTTGTCTTTTGTGGCTGTGCGCCACAGAATATAAAGTCGTATTAGGTTTTTGTAGCTGGGAGCAACAGACTTGATAGCCGTATAAACTTTTTTCTGTAGCTGCAAGGCAAAAAGGTAATAACCGCTTTAATTTGTCTTTTGTGGCTGTGCGCCACAGAATATAAAGTCGTATTAGGTTTTTGTAGCTGGGAGCAACAGATTTGATAGCCGTATGAAATGTTCTCTGTAACTGCGAGGCAAAGAGTCAATAACCGCGTTAATTCGTCTTTTGTGGCTGTGCGCCACAGAATATATAGTCGTATTAGGTTTTTGTAGCTGGAAGCAACAGACTTGATAGCCGTATGAACTTTTCTCTGTAGCTGCAAGCCAACAAGTCGATAACCGCGATAATTTGTTTTTGTGGCTGTGCGCCACAGAATAGATTGTCGTATTAGGTTTTTGTAGCTGGGAGCAACAGATTTGATAGCCGTATGAAATTTTCTCTGTAGCTGCAAGGCAAAGAGTCGATAACCGCGTCAATTCGTATTTTGTGGCTGTGCGCCACAGAATAGATAGTCGTATTAGGTTTTTGTAGCTGGGAGCAACATACTTGATAGCCGTATAACCTTTTTCCTGTAGCTGCACGGCAAAGAGTCAATAACCGCGTTAATTTGTCTTTTGTGGCTGTGCGCCACAGAATATAAAGTCGTATTAGGTTTTCGTAGCTGGGAGCAACAGACTTGATAGCCGTATGAACTTTTTTCTGTAGCTGCAAGGCAAAGAGGTAATAACCGCGTTAATTTGTCTTTTGTGGCTGTGCGCCACAGAATAGATTGTCGTATCAGATTTTTGTAGCTGGGAGCAACAGACTTGATAGCCGTATGAACTTTTCTCTGTAGCTGCAAGCCAACAAGTCGATAACCGCGATATTTTGTGTTTTGTGGCTGTGCGCCACAGAATATAAAGTCGTATTAGGTTTTCGTAGCTGGGAGCAACAGACTTGATAGCCGTATGATTTTTTTTCTGTAGCTGCAAGGCAAAAAGTCAATAACCGCGTTAATTTGTCTTTTGTGGCTGTGCGCCACAGAATATAAAGTCGTATTAGGTTTTCGTAGCTGGGAGCAACAGACTTGATAGCCGTATGTTTTTTTTTCTGTAGCTGCAAGGCAAAGAGTCAATAACCGCGTTAATTTGTCTTTTGTGGCTGTGCGCCACAGAATAGATTGTCGTATCAGGTTTTTGTAGCTGGGAGCAACAGACTTGATAGCCGTATGAACTTTTCTCTGTAGCTGCAAGCCAACAAGTCGATAACCGCGATATTTCGTGTTTTGTGGCTGTGCGCCACAGAATATAAAGTCGTATTAGGTTTTTGTAGCTGGGAGCAACAGATTTGATAGCCGTATGAAATATTCTCTGTAACTGCGAGGCAAAGAGTCAATAACCGCGTTAATTCGTCTTTTGTGGCTGTGCGCCACAGAATATATAGTCGTATTAGGTTTTTGTAGCTGGGAGCAACAGACTTGATAGCCGTATGAACTGTTCTCTGTAGCTGCAAGGCAAAGAGTCGATAACCGCGTTAATTCGTATTTTGTGGCTGTGCGCCACAGAATAGATAGTCGTATTAGGTTTTTTTAGCTGGGAGCAACATACTTGATAGCCGTATAACCTTTTTCCTGTAGCTGCACGGCAAAGAGTCAATAACCGCGTAAATTTGTCTTTTGTGGCTGTGCGCCACAGATTATAAAGTCGTATTAGGTTTTCGTAGCTGGGAGCAACAGACTTGATAGCCGTATGAATTTTTTTCTGTAGCCGCAAGGCAAAGAGGTAATAACCGCGTTAATTTGTCTTTTGTGGCTGTGCGCCACAGAATAGATTGTCGTATCAGGTTTTTGTAGCTGGGAGCAACAGACTTGATAGCCGTATGAACTTTTCTCTGTAGCTGCAAGCCAACAAGTCGATAACCGCGATAATTCGTATTTTGTGGCTGTGCGCCACAGAATAGATTGTCGTATTAGGTTTTTGTAGCTGGGAGCAACAGATTTGATAGCCGTATGAACTGTTCTTTGTAGCTGCAAGCCAACAAGTCGATAACCGCGTTAATTCGTATTTTGTGGCTGTGCGCCACAGAATAGATAGTCGTATTAGGTTTTTGTAGCTGGGAGCAACATATTTGATAGCCGTATAACCTTTTTCCTGTAGCTGCACGGCAAAGAGTCGATAACCGCGTTAAATCGTATTTTGTGGCTGTGCGCCACAGAATAGATTGTCGTATCAGGTTTTTGTAGCTGGGAACAACAGACTTGATAGCCGTATTAACTGTTCTTTGTAGCTGCAAGCCAACAAGTCGATAACCGCGTTAATTCGTATTTTGTGGCTGTGCGCCACAGAATAGATAGTCGTATTAGGTTTTTGTAGCTGGGAGCAACATATTTGATAGCCGTATAACCTTTTTCCTGTAGCTGCATGGCAAAGAGTCAATAACCGCGTTAATTTGTCTTTTGTGGCTGTGCGCCACAGAATAGATTGTCGTATCAGGTTTTTGTAGCTGGGAGCAACAGACTTGATAGCCGTATGAACTTTTCTCTGTAGCTGCAAGCCAACAAGTCGATAACCGCGATAATTCGTATTTTGTGGCTGTGCGCCACAGAATATAAAGTCGTATTAGGTTTTCGTAGCTGGGAGCAACAGACTTGATAGCCGTATGATTTTTTTTCTGTAGCTGCAAGGCAAAAAGTCAATAACCGCGTTAATTTGTCTTTTGTGGCTGTGCGCCACAGAATATAAAGTCGTATTAGGTTTTCGTAGCTGGGAGCAACAGACTTGATAACCGTATGTTTTTTTTTTCTGTAGCTGCAAGGCAAAGAGTCAATAACCGCGTTAATTTGTCTTTTGTGGCTGTGCGCCACAGAATAGATTGTCGTATCAGGTTTTTGTAGCTGGGAGCAACAGACTTGATAGCCGTATGAACTTTTCTCTGTAGCTGCAAGCCAACAAGTCGATAACCGCGATATTTCGTGTTTTGTGGCTGTGCGCCACAGAATATAAAGTCGTATTAGGTTTTTGTAGCTGGGAGCAACAGATTTGATAGCCGTATGAAATATTCTCTGTAACTGCGAGGCAAAGAGTCAATAACCGCGTTAATTCGTCTTTTGTGGCTGTGCGCCACAGAATATATAGTCGTATTAGGTTTTTGTAGCTGGGAGCAACAGACTTGATAGCCGTATGAACTGTTCTCTGTAGCTGCAAGGCAAAGAGTCGATAACCGCGTTAATTCGTATTTTGTGGCTGTGCGCCACAGAATAGATAGTCGTATTAGGTTTTTTTAGCTGGGAGCAACATACTTGATAGCCGTATAACCTTTTTCCTGTAGCTGCACGGCAAAGAGTCAATAACCGCGTAAATTTGTCTTTTGTGGCTGTGCGCCACAGATTATAAAGTCGTATTAGGTTTTCGTAGCTGGGAGCAACAGACTTGATAGCCGTATGAATTTTTTTCTGTAGCCGCAAGGCAAAGAGGTAATAACCGCGTTAATTTGTCTTTTGTGGCTGTGCGCCACAGAATAGATTGTCGTATCAGGTTTTTGTAGCTGGGAGCAACAGACTTGATAGCCGTATGAACTTTTCTCTGTAGCTGCAAGCCAACAAGTCGATAACCGCGATAATTCGTATTTTGTGGCTGTGCGCCACAGAATAGATTGTCGTATTAGGTTTTTGTAGCTGGGAGCAACAGATTTGATAGCCGTATGAACTGTTCTTTGTAGCTGCAAGCCAACAAGTCGATAACCGCGTTAATTCGTATTTTGTGGCTGTGCGCCACAGAATAGATAGTCGTATTAGGTTTTTGTAGCTGGGAGCAACATATTTGATAGCCGTATAACCTTTTTCCTGTAGCTGCACGGCAAAGAGTCGATAACCGCGTTAAATCGTATTTTGTGGCTGTGCGCCACAGAATAGATTGTCGTATCAGGTTTTTGTAGCTGGGAACAACAGACTTGATAGCCGTATTAACTGTTCTTTGTAGCTGCAAGCCAACAAGTCGATAACCGCGTTAATTCGTATTTTGTGGCTGTGCGCCACAGAATAGATAGTCGTATTAGGTTTTTGTAGCTGGGAGCAACATATTTGATAGCCGTATAACCTTTTTCCTGTAGCTGCATGGCAAAGAGTCAATAACCGCGTTAATTTGTCTTTTGTGGCTGTGCGCCACAGAATAGATTGTCGTATCAGGTTTTTGTAGCTGGGAGCAACAGACTTGATAGCCGTATGAACTTTTCTCTGTAGCTGCAAGCCAACAAGTCGATAACCGCGATAATTCGTATTTTGTGGCTGTGCGCCACAGAATATAAAGTCGTATTAGGTTTTTGTAGCTGGGAGCAACATATTTGATAGCCGTATAACCTTTTTCCTGTAGCTGCACGGCAAAGAGTCAATAACCGCGTTAATTTGTCTTTTGTGGCTGTGCGCCACAGAATAGATTGTCGTATCAGGTTTTTGTAGCTGGGAGCAACAGACTTGATAGCCGTATGAACTTTTCTCTGTAGCTGCAAGCCAACAAGTCGATAACCGCGATAATTTGTTTTTGTGGCTGTGCGCCACAGAATAGATTGTCGTATCAGGTTTTTGTAGCTGGGAGCAACAGACTTGATAGCCGTATGAACTTTTCTCTGTAGCTGCAAGCCAACAAGTCGATAACCGCGATATTTCGTGTTTTGTGGCTGTGCGCCACAGAATATAAAGTCGTATTAGGTTTTTGTAGCTGGGAGCAACAGATTTGATAGCCGTATGAAATATTCTCTGTAACTGCGAGGCAAAGAGTCAATAACCGCGTTAATTCGTCTTTTGTGGCTGTGCGCCACAGAATATATAGTCGTATTAGGTTTTTGTAGCTGGGAGCAACAGACTTGATAGCCGTATGAACTGTTCTCTGTAGCTGCAAGGCAAAGAGTCGATAACCGCGTTAATTCGTATTTTGTGGCTGTGCGCCACAGAATAGATAGTCGTATTAGGTTTTTTTAGCTGGGAGCAACATACTTGATAGCCGTATAACCTTTTTCATGTAGCTGCACGGCAAAGAGTCAATAACCGCGTAAATTTGTCTTTTGTGGCTGTGCGCCACAGATTATAAAGTCGTATTAGGTTTTCGTAGCTGGGAGCAACAGACTTGATAGCCGTATGAATTTTTTTCTGTAGCCGCAAGGCAAAGATGTAATAACCGCGTTAATTTGTCGTTTGTGGCTGTGCGCCACAGAATAGATTGTCGTATCAGGTTTTTGTAGCTGGGAGCAACAGACTTGATAGCCGTATGAACTTTTCTCTGTAGCTGCAAGCCAACAAGTCGATAACCGCGATAATTCGTATTTTGTGGCTGTGCGCCACAGAATAGATTGTCGTATTAGGTTTTTGTAGCTGGGAGCAACAGATTTGATAGCCGTATGAACTGTTCTTTGTAGCTGCAAGCCAACAAGTCGATAACCGCGTTAATTCGTATTTTGTGGCTGTGCGCCACAGAATAGATAGTCGTATTAGGTTTTTGTAGCTGGGAGCAACATATTTGATAGCCGTATAACCTTTTTCCTGTAGCTGCACGGCAAAGAGTCGATAACCGCGTTAAATCGTATTTTGTGGCTGTGCGCCACAGAATAGATTGTCGTATCAGGTTTTTGTAGCTGGGAACAACAGACTTGATAGCCGTATTAACTTTTCTCTGTAGCTGCAAGCCAACAAGTCGATAACCGCGATAATTTGTCTTTTGTGGCTGTGCGCCACAGAATATAAAGTCGTATTAGGTTTTTGTAGCTGGGAGCAACAGACTTGATAGCCGTATAAACTTTTTTCTGTAGCTGCAAGGCAAAAAGGTAATAACCGCTTTAATTTGTCTTTTGTGGCTGTGCGCCACAGAATATAAAGTCGTATTAGGTTTTTGTAGCTGGGAGCAACAGATTTGATAGCCGTATGAAATGTTCTCTGTAACTGCGAGGCAAAGAGTCAATAACCGCGTTAATTCGTCTTTTGTGGCTGTGCGCCACAGAATATATAGTCGTATTAGGTTTTTGTAGCTGGAAGCAACAGACTTGATAGCCGTATGAACTTTTCTCTGTAGCTGCAAGCCAACAAGTCGATAACCGCGATAATTTGTTTTTGTGGCTGTGCGCCACAGAATAGATTGTCGTATTAGGTTTTTGTAGCTGGGAGCAACAGATTTGATAGCCGTATGAAATTTTCTCTATAGCTGCAAGGCAAAGAGTCGATAACCGCGTCAATTCGTATTTTGTGGCTGTGCGCCACAGAATAGATAGTCGTATTAGGTTTTTGTAGCTGGGAGCAACATACTTGATAGCCGTATAACCTTTTTCCTGTAGCTGCACGGCAAAGAGTCAATAACCGCGTTAATTTGTCTTTTGTGGCTGTGCGCCACAGAATATAAAGTCGTATTAGGTTTTCGTAGCTGGGAGCAACAGACTTGATAGCCGTATGAACTTTTTTCTGTAGCTGCAAGGCAAAGAGGTAATAACCGCGTTAATTTGTCTTTTGTGGCTGTGCGCCACAGAATAGATTGTCGTATCAGGTTTTTGTAGCTGGGAGCAACAGACTTGATAGCCGTATGAACTTTTCTCTGTAGCTGCAAGCCAACAAGTCGATAACCGCGATATTTTGTGTTTTGTGGCTGTGCGCCACAGAATATAAAGTCGTATTAGGTTTTCGTAGCTGGGAGCAACAGACTTGATAGCCGTATGATTTTTTTTCTGTAGCTGCAAGGCAAAGAGTCAATAACCGCGTTAATTTGTCTTTTGTGGCTGTGCGCCACAGAATATAAAGTCGTATTAGGTTTTCGTAGCTGGGAGCAACAGACTTGATAGCCGTATGTTTTTTTTTCTGTAGCTGCAAGGCAAAGAGTCAATAACCGCGTTAATTTGTCTTTTGTGGCTGTGCGCCACAGAATAGATTGTCGTATCAGGTTTTTGTAGCTGGGAGCAACAGACTTGATAGCCGTATGAACTTTTCTCTGTAGCTGCAAGCCAACAAGTCGATAACCGCGATATTTCGTGTTTTGTGGCTGTGCGCCACAGAATATAAAGTCGTATTAGGTTTTCGTAGCTGGGAGCAACAGACTTGATAGCCGTATGATTTTTTTCTGTAGCTGCAAGGCAAAGAGTCAATAACCGCGTTAATTTGTCTTTTGTGGCTGTGCGCCACAGAATAGATTGTCGTATTAGGTTTTTGTAGCTGGGAGCAACAGATTTGATAGCCGTATGAAATATTCTCTGTAACTGCGAGGCAAAGAGTCAATAACCGCGTTAATTCGTCTTTTGTGGCTGTGCGCCACAGAATATATAGTCGTATTAGGTTTTTGTAGCTGGGAGCAACAGACTTGATAGCCGTATGAACTGTTCTCTGTAGCTGCAAGGCAAAGAGTCGATAACCGCGTTAATTCGTATTTTGTGGCTGTGCGCCACAGAATAGATAGTCGTATTAGGTTTTTTTTAGCTGGGAGCAACATACTTGATAGCCGTATAACCTTTTTCCTGTAGCTGCACGGCAAAGAGTCAATAACCGCGTAAATTTGTCTTTTGTGGCTGTGCGCCACAGAATATAAAGTCGTATTAGGTTTTCGTAGCTGGGAGCAACAGACTTGATAGCCGTATGAATTTTTTTCTGTAGCCGCAAGGCAAAGAGGTAATAACCGCGTTAATTTGTCTTTTGTGGCTGTGCGCCACAGAATAGATTGTCGTATCAGGTTTTTGTAGCTGGGAGCAACAGACTTGATAGCCGTATGAACTTTTCTCTGTAGCTGCAAGCCAACAAGTCGATAACCGCGATAATTCGTATTTTGTGGCTGTGCGCCACAGAATAGATTGTCGTATTAGGTTTTTGTAGCTGGGAGCAACAGATTTGATAGTCGTATGAAATGTTCTCTGTAGCTGCGAGGCAAAGAGTCAATAACCGCGTTAATTCGTCTTTTGTGGCTGTGCGCCACAGAATATATAGTCGTATTAGGTTTTTGTAGCTGGGAGCAACATATTTGATAGCCGTATAAACTTTTCTCTGTAGCTGCAAGCCAACAAGTCGATAACCGCGATAATTTGTTTTTGTGGCTGTGCGCCACAGAATAGATTGTCGTATTAGGTTTTTGTAGCTGGGAGCAACAGATTTGATAGCCGTATGAAATATTCTCTGTAGCTGCAAGGCAAAGAGTCGATAACCGCGTCAATTCGTATTTTGTGGCTGTGCGCCACAGAATAGATAGTCGTATTAGGTTTTTTTAGCTGGGAGCAACATACTTGATAGCCGTATAACCTTTTTTCTGTAGCTGCACGGCAAAGAGTCAATAACCGCGTAAATTTGTCTTTTGTGGCTGTGCGCCACAGAATATAAAGTCGTATTAGGTTTTCGTAGCTGGGAGCAACAGACTTGATAGCCGTATGAATTTTTTTCTGTAGCCGCAAGGCAAAGAGGTAATAACCGCGTTAATTTGTCTTTTGTGGCTGTGCGCCACAGAATAGATTGTCGTATCAGGTTTTTGTAGCTGGGAGCAACAGACTTGATAGCCGTATGAACTTTTCTCTGTAGCTGCAAGCCAACAAGTCGATAACCGCGATAATTCGTATTTTGTGGCTGTGCGCCACAGAATAGATTGTCGTATTAGGTTTTTGTAGCTGGGAGCAACAGATTTGATAGCCGTATGAACTGTTCTTTGTAGCTGCAAGGCAAAGAGTCAATAACCGCGTTAATTTGTCTTTTGTGGCTGTGCGCCACAGAATATAAAGTCGTATCAGGTTTTTGTAGCTGGGAGCAACAGACTTGATAGCCGTATGAACTTTTTTCTGTAGCTGCAAGACAAAGAGGTAATAACCGCGTTAATTTGTCTTTTGTGGCTGTGCGCCATAGGATATAAAGTCGTATTAGGTTTTTGTAGCCATGAGCAACAGACTTGATAGCCGTATAAACTTTTTTCTGTAGCTGCAAGGCAAAGAGTCGATAACCGCGTTATATCGTGTTTTGTGGCTGTGTGCCACAGAATAGATAGTTGTATTGGGTTTTTCTAGCTGGGAGCAACATACTTGATAGCCATATAAACTTTTTTCTGTAGCTGCACGGCAAAGAGTCAATAACCGCGTTAATTTGTCTTTTGTGGCTGTGCGCCACAGAATATAAAGTCGTATTAGGTTTTTGTAGCTGGGAGCAACAGACTTGATAGCCGTATAAACTTTTTTTCTGTAGCTGCAAGGCAAAGAGGTAATAACCGCGTTAATTTGTCTTTTGTGGCTGTGCGCCACAGAATATAAAGTCGTATTAGGTTTTTGTAGCTGGGAGCAACAGATTTGATAGCCGTATGAAATGTTCTCTGTAACTGCAAGGCAAAGAGTCAATAACCGCGTTAATTTGTATTTTGTGGCTGTGCGCCACAGAATATAAAGTCGTATTATGTTTTTGTAGTTGGAAGCAACAGACTTGATAGCCGTATGATTTTTTTTTGTAGCTGCAAGTCAAAATGTCAATAACCGCGTTAATTCGTCTTTGTGGCTGTGCGCCACAGAATAGATTGTCGTATTAGGTTTTTGTAGCTGGGAGCAACAGATTTGATAGCCGTATGAAATGTTCTCTGTAACTGCGAGGCAAAGAGTCAATAACCGCGTTAATTCGTCTTTTGTGGCTGTGCGCCACAGAATATATAGTCGTATTAGGTTTTTGTAGCTGGGAGCAACAGACTTGATAGCCGTATGAACTTTTCTCTGTAGCTGCAAGCCAACAAGTCGATAACCGCGATAATTTGTATTTTGTGGCTGTGCGCCACAGAATAGATTGTCGTATTAGGTTTTTGTAGCTGGGAGCGACAGATTTGATAGCCGTATGAACTGTTCTCTGTAGCTGCAAGGCAAAGAATCGATAACCGCGTCAATTCGTATTTTGTGGCTGTGCACCACAGAATAGATAGTCGTATTAGGTTTTTGTAGCTGGGAGCAACATACTTGGTAGCCGTATAACCTTTTTCCTGTAGCTGCACGGCAAAGAGTCAATAACCGCGTTAATTTGTCTTTTGTGGCTGTGCGCCACAGAATAGATTGTCGTATTAGGTTTTTGTAGCTGGGAGCAACAGATTTGATAGCCGTATGAAATATTCTCTGTAACTGCGAGGCAAAGAGTCAATAACCGCGTTAATTCGTCTTTTGTGGCTGTGCGCCACAGAATATATAGTCGTATTAGGTTTTTGTAGCTGGGAGCAACAGACTTGATAGCCGTATGAACTGTTCTCTGTAGCTGCAAGGCAAAGAGTCGATAACCGCGTTAATTCGTATTTTGTGGCTGTGCGCCACAGAATAGATAGTCGTATTAGGTTTTTTTAGCTGGGAGCAACATACTTGATAGCCGTATAACCTTTTTCCTGTAGCTGCACGGCAAAGAGTCAATAACCGCGTTAATTTGTCTTTTGTGGCTGTGCGCCACAGAATATAGAGTCGTATTAGGTTTTCGTAGCTGGGAGCAACAGACTTGATAGCCGTATAAATTTTTTCTGTAGCTGCAAGGCAAAGAGGTAATAACCGCGTTAATTTGTCTTTTGTGGCTGTGCGCCACAGAATAGATTGTCGTATCAGGTTTTTGTAGCTGGGAGCAACAGACTTGATAGCCGTATGAACTTTTCTCTGTAGCTGCAAGCCAACAAGTCGATAACCGCGATAATTCGTATTTTGTGGCTGTGCGCCACAGAATAGATTGTCGTATTAGGTTTTTGTAGCTGGGAGCAACAAATTTGATAGCCGTATGAACTGTTCTCTGTAGCTGCAAGGCAAAGAGTCGATAACCGCGTTAATTCGTATTTTGTGGCTGTGCGCCACAGAATAGATAGTCGTATTAGGTTTTTGTAGCTGGGAGCAACATATTTGATAGCCGTATAACCTTTTTCGTGTAGCTGCACGGCAAAGAGTCAATAACCGCGTTAATTTGTCTTTTGTGGCTGTGCGCCACAGAATATAAAGTCGTATTAGGTTTTTGTAGCTGGGAGCAACAGACTTGATAGCCGTATGAACTTTTTTCTGTAGCTGCAAGGCAAAGAGGTAATAACCGCGTTAATTTGTCTTTTGTGGCTGTGCGCCACAGAATAGATTGTCGTATCAGGTTTTTGTAGCTGGGAGCAACAGACTTGATAGCCGTATGAACTTTTTTCTGTAGCTGCAAGGCAAAGAGGTAATAACCGCGTTAATTTGTCTTTTGTGGCTGTGCGCCATAGGATATAAAGTCGTATTAGGTTTTTGTAGCCATGAGCAACAGACTTGATAGCCGTATAAACTTTTTTCTGTAGCTGCAAGGCAAAGAGTCGATAACCGCGTTATATCGTATTCTGTGGCTGTGTGCCACAGAATAGATAGTTGTATTGGGTTTTTCTAGCTGGGAGCAACATACTTGATAGCCATATAAACTTTTTTCTGTAGCTGCACGGCAAAGAGTCAATAACCGCGTTAATTTGTCTTTTGTGGCTGTGCGCCACAGAATATAAAGTCGTATTAGGTTTTTGTAGCTGGGAGCAACAGACTTGATAGCCGTATAAACTTTTTTTCTGTAGCTGCAAGGCAAAGAGATAATAACCGCGTTAATTTGTCTTTTGTGGCTGTGCGCCACAGAATATAAAGTCGTATTAGGTTTTTGTAGCTGGGAGCAACAGACTTGATGGCCGTATGAACTTTTTTCTGTAGCTGCAAGGCAAAGAAGTAATAACCGCGTTAATTTGTCTTTTGTGGCTGTGCGCCACAGAATATATTGTCGTATCAGGTTTTTGTAGCTGGGAGCAACAGACTTGATAGCCGTATGAACTTTTTTCTGTAGCTGCAAGGCAAAGAGGTAATAACCGCGTTAATTTGTCTTTTGTGGCTGTGCGCCACAGGATATAAAGTCGTATTAGGTTTTTGTAGCCATGAGCAACAGACTTGATAGCCGTATAAACTTTTTTTCTGTAGCTGCAAGGCAAAGAGGTAATAACCGCGTTAATTTGTCTTTTGTGGCTGTGCGCCACAGAATATATTGTCGTATCAGGTTTTTGTAGCTGGGAGCAACAGACTTGATAGCCGTATGAACTTTTTTCTGTAGCTGCAAGGCAAAGAGGTAATAACCGCGTTAATTTGTCTTTTGTGGCTGTGCGCCACAGGATATAAAGTCGTATTAGGTTTTTGTAGCCATGAGCAACAGACTTGATAGCCGTATAAACTTTTTTTCTGTAGCTGCAAGGCAAAGAGGTAATAACCGCGTTAATTCGTATTTTGTGGCTGTGCGCCACAGAATAGATAGTCGTATCAGGTTTTTGTAGCTGGGAGCAACATACTTGATAGCCGTATAACCTTTTTCCTGTAACTGCACGGCAAAGAGTCAATAACCGCGTTAATTTGTCTTTTGTGGCTGTGCGCCACAGAATCGCGCGCAGCGCGAAGCGCTGTGCGAGATTTGTCTTTGGTCCGGCTAATGCGCGCTTTCATTTTTTTAGTTCACTCTCAAAAAGGTCCAGATGTGCAAATCAGAACTTTTTATGATTTGCTGATTTTCTATGGCACATTTACAAGCTATGTTCGAAATTTGAACGAAATCGGTCAAGTTTGAGCCAAGTTATGACGTTTTCGCTTCATCAAGAGCGCCAACTTCCGTCGTGTGTGTGTGTGTGTGTGTGTTGGTGCGCACTCCTGGGAAATTTTTATGTGTGAACCGATTTGACTGAAAATTTCGGACACGATAGATATCCCATTCAAACCTTGGGGGCGCAAACTTTTTTTCGAAAAAAATTATTTTTCATCAAGTTATAGGTCTTTGAAAATGTCTCTGCGTCTCTTCATTTCGTGCACTCTCTCGCCCTCTCTGTCGGGGTAAATCAAATTGCGTTATAACTCAGCTCAGTCCTAACCAATTCAAGTAAAATTTGAAGTATGATACCACGACATGAACTGACATCGATTTAGATGTAAGTCTTCTACTGATGACGTCATCATTTTTGAAAAGTGCAAAGTTGACGTCACATATATTTTCAAATGATGGTAATATCTTAGAAAAAGTCAATTAACGGTGAAACTCAATCTAAGAGTGACGTATTCTGGGATTCTGGAGACCAGATGACGTCATTTTTGAAAAGTGCAAAGTTGACGTCACATATATTTTCAAATGCTGAAAATATCTCAAAGTGGTATATTAACGATAAAACTTCATCTAAATATGACTTATTCTGGAATTCAGAAGGCCAGATGACGTCAACTTTTAAAAAAAATTGACGTGAAATATGTTTTCGAATGCTGGAAGTTTCTCAAAAATGGTCAATTCACGATGAAACTTCATTCAAACATGACGTATTCTGGGATTCTGAAGGGCAGATGAAGTAAGTTTCTAGAACTGCAATGTTGACGTCATATTTTTTTTCCGAATGATGGTAATACTTGACAAGTGGTTCATCAAGAAAACAATTTTATCTGTACCGTACAGATCAAACCACATACCTACGGCATGTATACAAAAAGAGAAAAATTCATGAAAAAGTGGGGGCCCAACGAATGTAAGATTTGTCTTCTGCTGTGCGCCCCTTAGACAACTACTCTCAAATGGAACAGCTACTGCTACAAAAACCGAAAAATACTAATATACTCAAGTATAACTGTTACAAACATACAAAAGTCGTAAAATATTTTCTCAAACCTGTAAACTAGAATCTACAAATCACAGATGTTAACTCAACCTACTCAATTATAGAGTTCCTCGTTTTGTACACAATGGTTGGCATTTTTTGTCATTACTTCAATTCTAGGTGCTATAACGTTTGTCATATTATTCAAAAGTTGTTCTCTCTTTCGCAGCTGTGACTTGTAGATTCTAGTTTACAGGTTTGAGAAAATATTTTACGACTTTTGTATGTTTGTAACAGTTATACTTGAGTATATTAGTATTTTTCGGTTTTTGTAGCAGTAGCTGTTCCATTTGAGAGTAGTTGTCTAAGGGGCGCACAGCAGAAGACAAATCTTACATTCGTTGGGCCCCCACTTTTTCATGAATATAAAGTCGTATTAGGTTTTTGTAGCTGGGAGCAACAGACTTGATAGCCGTATGAACTTTTTTCTGTAGCTGCAAGGCAAAGAGGTAATAACCGCGTTAATTTGTCTTTTGTGGCTGTGCGCCACAGAATATAGAGTCGTATTAGGTTTTCGTAGCTGGGAGCAACAGACTTGATAGCCGTATAAATTTTTTCTGTAGCTGCAAGGCAAAGAGGTAATAACCGCGTTAATTTGTCTTTTGTGGCTGTGCGCCACAGAATAGATTGTCGTATCAGGTTTTTGTAGCTGGGAGCAACAGACTTGATAGCCGTATGAACTTTTCTCTGTAGCTGCAAGCCAACAAGTCGATAACCGCGATAATTCGTATTTTGTGGCTGTGCGCCACAGAATAGATTGTCGTATTAGGTTTTTGTAGCTGGGAGCAACAAATTTGATAGCCGTATGAACTGTTCTCTGTAGCTGCAAGGCAAAGAGTCGATAACCGCGTTAATTCGTATTTTGTGGCTGTGCGCCACAGAATAGATAGTCGTATTAGGTTTTTGTAGCTGGGAGCAACATATTTGATAGCCGTATAACCTTTTTCGTGTAGCTGCACGGCAAAGAGTCAATAACCGCGTTAATTTGTCTTTTGTGGCTGTGCGCCACAGAATATAAAGTCGTATTAGGTTTTTGTAGCTGGGAGCAACAGACTTGATAGCCGTATGAACTTTTTTCTGTAGCTGCAAGGCAAAGAGGTAATAACCGCGTTAATTTGTCTTTTGTGGCTGTGCGCCACAGAATAGATTGTCGTATCAGGTTTTTGTAGCTGGGAGCAACAGACTTGATAGCCGTATGAACTTTTTTCTGTAGCTGCAAGGCAAAGAGGTAATAACCGCGTTAATTTGTCTTTTGTGGCTGTGCGCCATAGGATATAAAGTCGTATTAGGTTTTTGTAGCCATGAGCAACAGACTTGATAGCCGTATAAACTTTTTTCTGTAGCTGCAAGGCAAAGAGTCGATAACCGCGTTATATCGTATTCTGTGGCTGTGTGCCACAGAATAGATAGTTGTATTGGGTTTTTCTAGCTGGGAGCAACATACTTGATAGCCATATAAACTTTTTTCTGTAGCTGCACGGCAAAGAGTCAATAACCGCGTTAATTTGTCTTTTGTGGCTGTGCGCCACAGAATATAAAGTCGTATTAGGTTTTTGTAGCTGGGAGCAACAGACTTGATAGCCGTATAAACTTTTTTTCTGTAGCTGCAAGGCAAAGAGATAATAACCGCGTTAATTTGTCTTTTGTGGCTGTGCGCCACAGAATATAAAGTCGTATTAGGTTTTTGTAGCTGGGAGCAACAGACTTGATGGCCGTATGAACTTTTTTCTGTAGCTGCAAGGCAAAGAAGTAATAACCGCGTTAATTTGTCTTTTGTGGCTGTGCGCCACAGAATATATTGTCGTATCAGGTTTTTGTAGCTGGGAGCAACAGACTTGATAGCCGTATGAACTTTTTTCTGTAGCTGCAAGGCAAAGAGGTAATAACCGCGTTAATTTGTCTTTTGTGGCTGTGCGCCACAGGATATAAAGTCGTATTAGGTTTTTGTAGCCATGAGCAACAGACTTGATAGCCGTATAAACTTTTTTTCTGTAGCTGCAAGGCAAAGAGGTAATAACCGCGTTAATTTGTCTTTTGTGGCTGTGCGCCACAGAATATATTGTCGTATCAGGTTTTTGTAGCTGGGAGCAACAGACTTGATAGCCGTATGAACTTTTTTCTGTAGCTGCAAGGCAAAGAGGTAATAACCGCGTTAATTTGTCTTTTGTGGCTGTGCGCCACAGGATATAAAGTCGTATTAGGTTTTTGTAGCCATGAGCAACAGACTTGATAGCCGTATAAACTTTTTTTCTGTAGCTGCAAGGCAAAGAGGTAATAACCGCGTTAATTCGTATTTTGTGGCTGTGCGCCACAGAATAGATAGTCGTATCAGGTTTTTGTAGCTGGGAGCAACATACTTGATAGCCGTATAACCTTTTTCCTGTAACTGCACGGCAAAGAGTCAATAACCGCGTTAATTTGTCTTTTGTGGCTGTGCGCCACAGAATCGCGCGCAGCGCGAAGCGCTGTGCGAGATTTGTCTTTGGTCCGGCTAATGCGCGCTTTCATTTTTTTAGTTCACTCTCAAAAAGGTCCAGATGTGCAAATCAGAACTTTTTATGATTTGCTGATTTTCTATGGCACATTTACAAGCTATGTTCGAAATTTGAACGAAATCGGTCAAGTTTGAGCCAAGTTATGACGTTTTCGCTTCATCAAGAGCGCCAACTTCCGTCGTGTGTGTGTGTGTGTGTGTGTTGGTGCGCACTCCTGGGAAATTTTTATGTGTGAACCGATTTGACTGAAAATTTCGGACACGATAGATATCCCATTCAAACCTTGGGGGCGCAAACTTTTTTTCGAAAAAAATTATTTTTCATCAAGTTATAGGTCTTTGAAAATGTCTCTGCGTCTCTTCATTTCGTGCACTCTCTCGCCCTCTCTGTCGGGGTAAATCAAATTGCGTTATAACTCAGCTCAGTCCTAACCAATTCAAGTAAAATTTGAAGTATGATACCACGACATGAACTGACATCGATTTAGATGTAAGTCTTCTACTGATGACGTCATCATTTTTGAAAAGTGCAAAGTTGACGTCACATATATTTTCAAATGATGGTAATATCTTAGAAAAAGTCAATTAACGGTGAAACTCAATCTAAGAGTGACGTATTCTGGGATTCTGGAGACCAGATGACGTCATTTTTGAAAAGTGCAAAGTTGACGTCACATATATTTTCAAATGCTGAAAATATCTCAAAGTGGTATATTAACGATAAAACTTCATCTAAATATGACTTATTCTGGAATTCAGAAGGCCAGATGACGTCAACTTTTAAAAAAAATTGACGTGAAATATGTTTTCGAATGCTGGAAGTTTCTCAAAAATGGTCAATTCACGATGAAACTTCATTCAAACATGACGTATTCTGGGATTCTGAAGGGCAGATGAAGTAAGTTTCTAGAACTGCAATGTTGACGTCATATTTTTTTTCCGAATGATGGTAATACTTGACAAGTGGTTCATCAAGAAAACAATTTTATCTGTACCGTACAGATCAAACCACATACCTACGGCATGTATACAAAAAGAGAAAAATTCATGAAAAAGTGGGGGCCCAACGAATGTAAGATTTGTCTTCTGCTGTGCGCCCCTTAGACAACTACTCTCAAATGGAACAGCTACTGCTACAAAAACCGAAAAATACTAATATACTCAAGTATAACTGTTACAAACATACAAAAGTCGTAAAATATTTTCTCAAACCTGTAAACTAGAATCTACAAATCACAGATGTTAACTCAACCTACTCAATTATAGAGTTCCTCGTTTTGTACACAATGGTTGGCATTTTTTGTCATTACTTCAATTCTAGGTGCTATAACGTTTGTCATATTATTCAAAAGTTGTTCTCTCTTTCGCAGCTGTGACTTGTAGATTCTAGTTTACAGGTTTGAGAAAATATTTTACGACTTTTGTATGTTTGTAACAGTTATACTTGAGTATATTAGTATTTTTCGGTTTTTGTAGCAGTAGCTGTTCCATTTGAGAGTAGTTGTCTAAGGGGCGCACAGCAGAAGACAAATCTTACATTCGTTGGGCCCCCACTTTTTCATGAATATAAAGTCGTATTAGGTTTTTGTAGCTGGGAGCAACAGACTTGATAGCCGTATGAACTTTTTTCTGTAGCTGCAAGGCAAAGAGGTAATAACCGCGTTAATTTGTCTTTTGTGGCTGTGCGCCACAGAATATAAAGTCGTATTAGGTTTTTGTAGCTGGGAGCAACAGATTTGATAGCCGTATGAAATGTTCTCTGTAACTGCAAGGCAAAGAGTCAATAACCGCGTTAATTTGTATTTTGTGGCTGTGCGCCACAGAATATAAAGTCGTATTATGTTTTTGTAGTTGGAAGCAACAGACTTGATAGCCGTATGATTTTTTTTTTGTAGCTGCAAGTCAAAATGTCAATAACCGCGTTAATTCGTCTTTGTGGCTGTGCGCCACAGAATAGATTGTCGTATTAGGTTTTTGTAGCTGGGAGCAACAGATTTGATAGCCGTATGAAATGTTCTCTGTAACTGCGAGGCAAAGAGTCAATAACCGCGTTAATTCGTCTTTTGTGGCTGTGCGCCACAGAATATATAGTCGTATTAGGTTTTTGTAGCTGGGAGCAACAGACTTAATAGCCGTATGAACTTTTCTCTGTAGCTGCAAGCCAACAAGTCGATAACCGCGATAATTTGTATTTTGTGGCTGTGCGCCACAGAATAGATTGTCGTATTAGGTTTTTGTAGCTGGGAGCAACAGATTTGATAGCCGTATGAACTGTTCTCTGTAGCTGCAAGGCAAAGAGTCGATAACCGCGTCAATTCGTATTTTGTGGCTGTGCGCCACAGAATAGATAGTCGTATTAGGTTTTTGTAGCTGGGAGCAACATACTTGGTAGCCGTATAACCTTTTTCCTGTAGCTGCACGGCAAAGAGTCAATAACCGCGTTAATTCGTCTTTGTGGCTGTGCGCCACAGAAAAGATTGTCGTATTAGGTTTTTGTAGCTGGGAGCAACAGATTTGATAGCCGTATGAAATGTTCTCTGTAACTGCGAGGCAAAGAGTCAATAACCGCGTTAATTCGTCTTTTGTGGCTGTGCGCCACAGAATATATAGTCGTATTAGGTTTTTGTAGCTGGGAGCAACAGACTTGATAGCCGTATGAACTTTTCTCTGTAGCTGCAAGCCAACAAGTCGATAACCGCGATAATTTGTATTTTGTGGCTGTGCGCCACAGGATAGATTGTCGTATTAGGTTTTTGTAGCTGGGAGCAACAGATTTGATAGCCGTATGAACTGTTCTATGTAGCTGCAAGGCAAAGAGTCGATAACCGCGTCAATTCGTATTTTGTGGCTGTGCGCCACAGAATAGATAGTCGTATTAGGTTTTTGTAGCTGGGAGCAACATACTTGGTAGCCGTATAACCTTTTTCCTGTAGCTGCACGGCAAAGAGTAAAGAGTCAATAACCGCGTTAATTTGTCTTTTGTGGCTGTGCGCCACAGAATATAAAGTCGTATTAGGTTTTTGTAGCTGGGAGCAACAGACTTGATGGCCGTATGAACTTTTTTCTGTAGCTGCAAGGCAAAGAAGTAATAACCGCGTTAATTTGTCTTTTGTGGCTGTGCGCCACAGAATAGATTGTCGTATCAGGTTTTTGTAGCTGGGAGCAACAGACTTGATAGCCGTATGAACTTTTCTCTGTAGCTGCAAGCCAACAAGTCGATAACCGCGATATTTCGTGTTTTGTGGCTGTGTGCCACAGAATAGATTGTCGTATTAGGTTTTTGTAGCTGGGAGCAACAGATTTGATAGCCGTATGAACTGTTCTTTGTAGCTGCAAGGCAAAGAGTCGATAACCGCGTTAATTCGTATTTTGTGGCTGTGCGCCACAGAATAGATAGTCGTACCAGGTTTTTGTAGCTGGGAGCAACCTACTTGATAGCCGTATAACCTTTTTCCTGTAGCTGCACGGCAAAGAGTCAATAACCGCGTTAATTTGTCTTTTGTGGCTGTGCGCCACAGAATATAAAGTCGTATTAGGTTTTTGTAGCTGGGAGCAACAGACTTGATAGCCGTATGAACTTTTTTCTGTAGCTGCAAGGCAAAGAGGTAATAACCGCGTTAATTTGTCTTTTGTGGCTGTGCGCCACAGAATAGATAGTCGTATCAGGTTTTTGTAGCTGGGAGCAACAGACTTGATAGCCGTATGAACTTTTTTCTGTAGCTGCAAGGCAAAGAGGTAATAACCGCGTTAATTCGTATTTTGTGGCTGTGCGCCACAAGATATAAAGTCGTATTAGGTTTTTGTAGCCATGAGCAACAGACTTGATAGCCGTATAAACTTTTTTCTGTAGCTGCAAGGCAAAGAGTCGATAACCGCGTTATATCGTATTTTGTGGCTGTGTGCCACAGAATAGATAGTTGTATTGGGTTTTTCTAGCTGGGAGCAACATACTTGATAGCCATATAAACTTTTTTCTGTAGCTGCACGGCAAAGAGTCAATAACCGCGTTAATTTGTCTTTTGTGGCTGTGCGCCACAGAATATAAAGTCGTATTAGGTTTTTGTAGCTGGGAGCAACAGACTTGATAGCCGTATAAAAATTTTTTTTGTAGCTGCAAGGCAAAGAGGTAATAACCGCGTTAATTTGTCTTTTGTGGCTGTGCGCCACAGAATATAAAGTCGTATTAGGTTTTTGTAGCTGGGAGCAACAGATTTGATAGCCGTATGAAATGTTCTCTGTAACTACAAGGCAAAGAGTCAATAACCACGTTAATTTGTCTTTTGTGGCTGTGCGCCACAGAATATAAAGTCGTATTATGTTTTTGTAGTTGGAAGCAACAGACTTGATAGCCGTATGATTTTTTTTTTGTAGCTGCAAGTCAAAAGGTCAATAACCGCGTTAATTCGTCTTTGTGGCTGTGCGCCCCAGAATAGATTGTCGTATCAGGTTTTTGTAGCTGGGAGCAACAGATTTGATAGCCGTATGAACTGTTCTCTGTAGCTGCAAGGCAAAGAGTCGATAACCGCGTCAATTCGTATTTTGTGGCTGTGCGCCACAGAATAGATAGTCGTATTAGGTTTTTGTAGCTGGGAGCAACATACTTGGTAGCCGTATAACCTTTTTCCTGTAGCTGCACGGCAAAGAGTCAATAACCGCGTTAATTCGTCTTTGTGGCTGTGCGCCACAGAATAGATTGTCGTATTAGGTTTTTGTAGCTGGGAGCAACAGATTTGATAGCCGTATGAAATGTTCTCTGTAACTGCGAGGCAAAGAGTCAATAACCGCGTTAATTCGTCTTTTGTGGCTGTGCGCCACAGAATATATAGTCGTATTAGGTTTTTGTAGCTGGGAGCAACAGACTTGATAGCCGTATGAACTTTTCTCTGTAGCTGCAAGCCAACAAGTCGATAACCGCGATAATTTGTATTTTGTGGCTGTGCGCCACAGGATAGATTGTCGTATTAGGTTTTTGTAGCTGGGAGCAACAGATTTGATAGCCGTATGAACTGTTCTATGTAGCTGCAAGGCAAAGAGTCGATAACCGCGTCAATTCGTATTTTGTGGCTGTGCGCCACAGAATAGATAGTCGTATTAGGTTTTTGTAGCTGGGAGCAACATACTTGGTAGCCGTATAACCTTTTTCCTGTAGCTGCACGGCAAAGAGTAAAGAGTCAATAACCGCGTTAATTTGTCTTTTGTGGCTGTGCGCCACAGAATATAAAGTCGTATTAGGTTTTTGTAGCTGGGAGCAACAGACTTGATGGCCGTATGAACTTTTTTCTGTAGCTGCAAGGCAAAGAAGTAATAACCGCGTTAATTTGTCTTTTGTGGCTGTGCGCCACAGAATAGATTGTCGTATCAGGTTTTTGTAGCTGGGAGCAACAGACTTGATAGCCGTATGAACTTTTCTCTGTAGCTGCAAGCCAACAAGTCGATAACCGCGATATTTCGTGTTTTGTGGCTGTGTGCCACAGAATAGATTGTCGTATTAGGTTTTTGTAGCTGGGAGCAACAGATTTGATAGCCGTATGAACTGTTCTTTGTAGCTGCAAGGCAAAGAGTCGATAACCGCGTTAATTCGTATTTTGTGGCTGTGCGCCACAGATTAGATAGTCGTACCAGGTTTTTGTAGCTGGGAGCAACCTACTTGATAGCCGTATAACCTTTTTCCTGTAGCTGCACGGCAAAGAGTCAATAACCGCGTTAATTTGTCTTTTGTGGCTGTGCGCCACAGAATATAAAGTCGTATTAGGTTTTTGTAGCTGGGAGCAACAGACTTGATAGCCGTATGAACTTTTTTCTGTAGCTGCAAGGCAAAGAGGTAATAACCGCGTTAATTTGTCTTTTGTGGCTGTGCGCCACAGAATAGATAGTCGTATCAGGTTTTTGTAGCTGGGAGCAACAGACTTGATAGCCGTATGAACTTTTTTCTGTAGCTGCAAGGCAAAGAGGTAATAACCGCGTTAATTCGTATTTTGTGGCTGTGCGCCACAGGATATAAAGTCGTATTAGGTTTTTGTAGCCATGAGCAACAGACTTGATAGCCGTATAAACTTTTTTCTGTAGCTGCAAGGCAAAGAGTCGATAACCGCGTTATATCGTATTTTGTGGCTGTGTGCCACAGAATAGATAGTTGTATTGGGTTTTTCTAGCTGGGAGCAACATACTTGATAGCCATATAAACTTTTTTCTGTAGCTGCACGGCAAAGAGTCAATAACCGCGTTAATTTGTCTTTTGTGGCTGTGCGCCACAGAATATAAAGTCGTATTAGGTTTTTGTAGCTGGGAGCAACAGACTTGATAGCCGTATAAAAATTTTTTTTGTAGCTGCAAGGCAAAGAGGTAATAACCGCGTTAATTTGTCTTTTGTGGCTGTGCGCCACAGAATATAAAGTCGTATTAGGTTTTTGTAGCTGGGAGCAACAGATTTGATAGCCGTATGAAATGTTCTCTGTAACTACAAGGCAAAGAGTCAATAACCGCGTTAATTTGTCTTTTGTGGCTGTGCGCCACAGAATATAAAGTCGTATTATGTTTTTGTAGTTGGAAGCAACAGACTTGATAGCCGTATGATTTTTTTTTTGTAGCTGCAAGTCAAAAGGTCAATAACCGCGTTAATTCGTCTTTGTGGCTGTGCGCCCCAGAATAGATTGTCGTATCAGGTTTTTGTAGCTGGGAGCAACAGACTTGATAGCCGTATGAACTTTTTTCTAAAGCTGCAAGGCAAAGAGGTAATAACCGCGTTAATTTGTCTTTTGTGGCTGTGCGCCACAGGATATAAAGTCGTATTAGGTTTTTGTAGCCATGAGCAACAGACTTGATAGCCGTATAAACTTTTTTCTGTAGCTGCAAGGCAAAGAGTCGATAACCGCGTTATATCGTATTTTGTGGCTGTGTGCCACAGAATAGATAGTTGTATTGGGTTTTTCTAGCTGGGAACAACATACTTGATAGCCATATAAACTTTTTCCTGTAGCTGCACGGCAAAGAGTCAATAACCGCGTTAATTTGTCTTTTGTGGCTGTGCGCCACAGAATAGATTGTCGTATTAGGTTTTTGTAGCTGGGAGCAACAGATTTGATAGCCGTATGAACTGTTCTCTGTAGCTGCAAGGCAAAGAGTCGATAACCGCGTCAATTCGTATTTTGTGGCTGTGCGCCACAGAATAGATAGTCGTATTAGGTTTTTGTAGCTGGGAGCAACATACTTGGTAGCCGTATAACCTTTTTCCTGTAGCTGCACGGCAAAGAGTCAATAACCGCGTTAATTTGTCTTTTGTGGCTGTGCGCCACAGAATATAAAGTCGTATTAGGTTTTTGTAGCTTGGAGCAACAGACTTGATGGCCGTATGAACTTTTTTCTGTAGCTGCATGGCAAAGAAGTAATAACCGCGTTAATTTGTCTTTTGTGGCTGTGCGCCACAGAATAGATTGTCGTATCAGGTTTTTGTAGCTGGGAGCAACAGACTTGATAGCCGTATGAACTTTTCTCTGTAGCTGCAAGCCAACAAGTCGATAACCGCGATATTTCGTGTTTTGTGGCTGTGCGCCACAGAATAGATTGTCGTATTAGGTTTTTGTAGCTGGGAGCAACAGATTTGATAGCCGTATGAACTGTTCTCTGTAGCTGCAAGGCAAAGAGTCGATAACCGCGTTAATTTGTCTTTTGTGGCTGTGTGCCACAGAATATAAAGTCGTATTAGGTTTTTGTAGCTGGGAGCAACAGACTTGATAGCCGTATGAACTTTTTTCTGTAGCTGCAAGGCAAAGAGGTAATAACCGCGTTAATTTGTCTTTTGTGGCTGTGCGCCACAGAATAGATTGTCGTATCAGGTTTTTGTAGCTGGGAGCAACAGACTTGATAGCCGTATGAACTTTTTTCTGTAGCTGCAAGGCAAAGAGGTAATAACCGCGTTAATTCGTATTTTGTGGCTGTGCGCCACAGGATATAAAGTCGTATTAGGTTTTTGTAGCCATGAGCAACAGACTTGATAGCCGTATAAACTTTTTTCTGTAGCTGCAAGGCAAAGAGTCGATAACCGCGTTATATCGTATTTTGTGGCTGTGTGCCACAGAATAGATAGTTGTATTGGGTTTTTCTAGCTGGGAGCAACATACTTGATAGCCATATAAACTTTTTTCTGTAGCTGCACGGCAAAGAGTCAATAACCGCGTTAATTTGTCTTTTGTGGCTGTGCGCCACAGAATATAAAGTCGTATTAGGTTTTTGTAGCTGGGAGCAATATACTTGATAGCCGTATAAACTTTTTTTCTGTAGCTGCAAGGCAAAGAGGTAATAACCGCGTTAATTTGTCTTTTGTGGCTGTGCGCCACAGAATATAAAGTCGTATTAGGTTTTTGTAGCTGGGAGCAACAGATTTGATAGCCGTATGAAATGTTCTCTGTAACTGCAAGGCAAAGAGTCAATAACCGCGTTAATTTGTATTTTGTGGCTGTGCGCCACAGAATATAAAGTCGTATTATGTTTTTGTAGTTGGAAGCAACAGACTTGATAGCCGTATGATTTTTTTTTTGTAGCTGCAAGTCAAAATGTCAATAACCGCGTTAATTTGTCTTTTGTGGCTGTGCGCCACAGGATATAAAGTCGTATTAGGTTTTTGTAGCTGGGAGCAACAGATTTGATAGCCGTATGAAATGTTCTCTGTAACTGCACGGCAAAGAGTCAATAACCGCGTTAATTTGTCTTTTGTGGCTGTGCGCCACAGAATAGATTGTCGTATCAGGTTTTTGTAGCTGGGAGCAACAGACTTGATAGCCGTATGAACTTTTTTCTGTAGCTGCAAGGCAAAGAGGTAATAACCGCGTTAATTTGTCTTTTGTGGCTGTGCGCCACAGGATATAAAGTCGTATTAGGTTTTTGTAGCCATGAGCAACAGACTTGATAGCCGTATAAACTTTTTTCTGTAGCTGCAAGGCAAAGAGTCGATAACCGCGTTATATCGTATTTTGTGGCTGTGTGCCACAGAATAGATAGTTGTATTGGGTTTTTTTAGCTGGGAACAACATACTTGATAGCCATATAAACTTTTTTTCTGTAGCTGCACGGCAAAGAGTCAATAACCGCGTTAATTGGTCTTTTGTGGCTGTGCGCCACAGAATATAAAGTCGTATTAGGTTTTTGTAGCTGGGAGCAACAGACTTGATAGCCGTATAAACTTTTTTTTCTGTAGCTGCAAGGCAAAGAGGTAATAACCGCGTTAATTTGTCTTTTGTGGCTGTGCGCCACAGAATATAAAGTCGTATTAGGTTTTTGTAGCTGGGAGCAACAGACTTGATAGCCGTATGAACTTTTTTCTGTAGCTGCAAGGCAAAGAGTCGATAACCGCGTTATATCGTATTTTGTGGCTGTGTGCCACAGAATAAATAGTTGTATTGGGTTTTTCTAGCTGGGAGCAACAGACTTGATAGCCGTATGAACTTTTTTCTGTAGCTGCAAGGCAAAGAGGTAATAACCGCGTTAATTTGTCTTTTGTGGCTGTGCGCCACAGGATATAAAGTCGTATTAGGTTTTTGTAGCCATGAGCAACAGACTTGATAGCCGTATAAACTTTTTTCTGTAGCTGCAAGGCAAAGAGTCGATAACCGCGTTATATCGTATTTTGTGGCTGTGTGCCACAGAATAGATAGTTGTATTGGGTTTTTCTAGCTGGGAACAACATACTTGATAGCCATATAAACTTTTTTCTGTAGCTGCACGGCAAAGAGTCAATAACCGCGTTAATTTGTCTTTTGTGGCTGTGCGCCACAGAATATAAAGTCGTATTAGGTTTTTGTAGCTGGGAGCAACAGACTTGATAGCCGTATAAACTTTTTTTCTGTAGCTGCAAGTCAAAGAGGTAATAACCGCGTTAATTTGTCTTTTGTGGCTGTGCGCCACAGAATATAAAGTCGTATTAGGTTTTTGTAGCTGGGAGCAACAAATTTGATAGCCGTATGAAATGTTCTCTGTAACTGCAAGGCAAAGAGTCAATAACCGCGTTAATTTGTATTTTGTGGCTGTGCGCCACAGAATATAAAGTCGTATTATGTTTTTGTAGTTGGAAGCAACAGACTTGATAGCCGTATGATTTTTTTTTGTAGCTGCAAGTCAAAATGTCAATAACCGCGTTAATTCGTCTTTGTGGCTGTGCGCCACAGAATATATTGTCGTATTAGGTTTTTGTAGCTGGGAGCAACAGATTTGATAGCCGTATGAAATGTTCTCTGTAACTGCGAGGCAAAGAGTCAATAACCGCGTTAATTCGTCTTTTGTGGCTGTGCGCCACAGAATATATAGTCGTATTAGGTTTTTGTAGCTGGGAGCAACAGACTTGATAGCCGTATGAACTTTTCTCGGTAGCTGCAAGCCAACAAGTCGATAACCGCGATAATTTGTATTTTGTGGCTGTGCACCACAGAATAGATTGTCGTATTAGGTTTTTGTAGCTGGGAGCAACAGATTTGATAGCCGTATGAACTTTATCTGTAGCTGCAAGGCAAAGAGGTAATAACCGCGTTAATTTGTCTTTTGTGGCTGTGCGCCACAGAATAGATTGTGGTATCAGGTTTTTGTAGCTGGGAGCAACAGACTTGATAGCCGTATGAACTTTTCTCTGTAGCTGCAAGCCAACAAGTCGATAACCGCGATATTTCGTGTTTTGTGGCTGTGCGCCACAGAATAGATTGTCGTATTATGTTTCTGTAGTTGGAAGCAACAGACTTGATAGCCGTATGATTTTTTTTTGTAGCTGCAAGTCAAAATGTCAATAACCGCGTTAATTCGTCTTTGTGGCTGTGCGCCACAGAATAGATTGTCGTATCAGGTTTTTGTAGCTGGGAGCAACAGATTTGATAGCCGTATGAAATGTTATCTGTAACTGCGAGGCAAAGAGTCAATAACCGCGTTAATTCGTTTTTTGTGGCTGTGCGCCACAGAATATATAGTCGTATTAGGTTTTGTAGCTGGGAGCAACAGACTTGATAGCCGTATGAACTGTTCTCTGTAGCTGCAAGGCAAAGAGTCGATAACCGCGTTAATTCGTATTTTGTGGCTGTGCGCCACAGAATAGATAGTCGTATTAGGTTTTTTTAGCTGGGAGCAACATACTTGATAGCCGTATAACCTTTTTCCTGTAGCTGCACGGCAAAGAGTCAATAACCGCGTTAATTTGTCTTTTGTGGCTGTGCGCCACAGAATATAAAGTCGTATTAGGTTTTCGTAGCTGGGAGCAACAGACTTGATAGCCGTATGAATTTTTTTCTGTAGCTGCAAGGCAAAGAGGTAATAACCGCGTTAATTTGTCTTTTGTGGCTGTGCGCCACAGAATAGATTGTCGTATCAGGTTTTT
>CAXIWQ010000374.1:0-59865 GCA_964036275.1 Litoditis marina | reverse complement strand
AAAATTCATACGGCTATCAAGTCTGTTGCTCCCAGCTACGAAAACCTAATACGACTTTATATTCTGTGGCGCACAGCCACAAAAGACAAATTAACGCGGTTATTGACTCTTTGCCGTGCAGCTACAGGAAAAAGGTTATACGGCTATCAAGTATGTTGCTCCCAGCTAAAAAAAACCTAATACGACTATCTATTCTGTGGCGCACAGCCACAAAATACGAATTAACGCGGTTATCGACTCTTTGCCTTGCAGCTACAGAGAACAGTTCATACGGCTATCAAGTCTGTTGCTCCCAGCTACAAAAACCTAATACGACTATATATTCTGTGGCGCACAGCCACAAAAGACGAATTAACGCGGTAATTGACTCTTTGCCTCGCAGTTACAGAGAATATTTCATACGGCTATCAAATCTGTTGCTCCCAGCTACAAAAACCTAATACGACAATCTATTCTGTGGCGCACAGCCACAAAAGACAAATTAACGCGGTTATTGACTCTTTGCCTTGCAGCTACAGAAAAAAAATCATACGGCTATCAAGTCTGTTGCTCCCAGCTACGAAAACCTAATACGACTTCATATTCTGTGGCGCACAGCCACAAAACACGAAATATCGCGGTTATCGACTTGTTGGCTTGCAGCTACAGAGAAAAGTTCATACGGCTATCAAGTCTGTTGCTCCCAGCTACGAAAACCTGATACGACAATCTATTCTGTGGCGCACAGCCACAAAAGACAAATTAACGCGGTTATTACCTCTTTGCCTTGCAGCTACAGAAAAAAGTTCATACGGCTATCAAGTCTGTTGCTCCCAGCTACGAAAACCTAATACGACTTTATATTCTGTGGCGCACAGCCACAAAAGACAAATTAACGCGGTTATTGACTCTTTGCCTTGCAGCTACAGAAAAAAATCATACGGCTATCAAGTCTGTTGCTCCCAGCTACGAAAACCTAATACGACTTTATATTCTGTGGCGCACAGCCACAAAACACGAAATATCGCGGTTATCGACTTGTTGGCTTGCAGCTACAGAGAAAAGTTCATACGGCTATCAAGTCGGTTGCTCCCAGCTACGAAAACCTAATACGACTTTATATTCTGTGGCGCACAGCCACAAAAGACAAATTAACGCGGTTATTACCTCTTTGCCTTGCAGCTACAGAAAAAAGTTCATACGGCTATCAAGTCTGTTGCTCCCAGCTACGAAAACCTAATACGACTTTATATTCTGTGGCGCACAGCCACAAAAGACAAATTAACGCGGTTATTGACTCTTTGCCGTGCAGCTACAGGAAAAAGGTTATACGGCTATCAAGTATGTTGCTCCCAGCTACAAAAACCTAATACGACTATCTATTCTGTGGCGCACAGCCACAAAATACGAATTGACGCGGTTATCGACTCTTTGCCTTGCAGCTACAGAGAATATTTCATACGGCTATCAAATCTGTTGCTCCCAGCTACAAAAACCTAATACGACAATCTATTCTGTGGCGCACAGCCACAAAAACAAATTATCGCGGTTATCGACTTGTTGGCTTGCAGCTACAGAGAAAAGTTCATTCGGCTATCAAGTCTGTTGCTCCCAGCTACAAAAACCTAATACGACAATCTATTCTGTGGCGCACAGCCATAAAATACAAAATAACGCGGTTATTGACTCTTTGGCTTGCAGTTACAGAGAAAAGTTTATACGGCTATCAAGTCTGTTGCTCCCAACTACAAAAACCTAATACGACTTTATATTCTGTGGCGCACAACCACAAAAGACAAATTAACGCGGTTATTGACTCTTTGCCTTGCAGCTACAGAAAAAAGTTTATACGGCTATCAAGTCTGTTGCTCCCAGCTACAAAAACCTAATACGATTATCTATTCTGTGGCGCACAGCCACGAAATACGAATTAACGCGGTTATCGACTCTTCGGCTTGCAGTTACAGAAAAAAAAACTCATACGGCAATCAAGTCTGTTGCTCCCAACTACAAAAACCTAATACAACTATATTTTCTGTGGCACACAGCCACAAAATACGAATTAACGCGGTTATTGACTCTTTGCCTTGCAGCTACAGAAAAAAGTTTATACGGCTATCAAGTATGTTGCTCCCAGCTAGAAAAACCTAATACGACTTTATGTTCTGTGGCGCACAGCCACAAATTACGAATTAACGCGGTTATCGACTCTTTGCCTTGCAGCTACAGAAAAAAGTTTATACGGCTATCAAGTCTGTTGCTCCTGGCTACAAAAACCTAATACGACTTACTATTCTGTGGCGCACAGCCACAAAAGACAAATTAACGCGGTTATTGACTCTTTACCGTGCAGCTATAGAAAAAAGTTTATACGGCTATCGAGTATGTTGCTCCCAGCTACAAAAACCTAATACGACAATCTATTATGTGGCGCACAGCCACAAAATACGAATTAACGCGGTTATCGACTCTTTGCCTTGCAACTACAGAGAACAGTTCATACGGCTATCAAGTCTGTTGCTCCCAGATACAAAAACCTAATACGACTATCTATTATGTGGCGCACAGCCACAAAATACGAATTAACGCGGTTATCGTCTCTTTGGCTTGCAGTTACAGAGAAAAGTTCATACGGCTATCAAATCTGTTGCTCCCAGCTACAAAAACCTAATACGACAATCTATTCTGTGGCGCACAGCCATAAAATACAAAATAACGCGGTTATTGACTCTTTGGCTTGCAGTTACAGAGAAAAGTTTATACGGCTATCAAGTCTGTTGCTCCCAACTACAAAAACCTAATACGACTTTATATTCTGTGGCGCACAACCACAAAAGACAAATTAACGCGGTTATTGACTCTTTGCCTTGCAGCTACAGAAAAAAGTTTATACGGCTATCAAGTCTGTTGCTCCCAGCTACAAAAACCTAATACGATTATCTATTCTGTGGCGCACAGCCACGAAATACGAATTAACGCGGTTATCGACTCTTCGGCTTGCAGTTACAGAAAAAAAACTCATACGGCAATCAAGTCTGTTGCTCCCAACTACAAAAACCTAATACAACTATCTTTTCTGTGGCACACAGCCACAAAATACGAATTAACGCGGTTATTGACTCTTTGCCTTGCAGCTACAGAAAAAAGTTCATACGGCTATCAAGTATGTTGCTCCCAGCTAGAAAAACCTAATACGACTTTATGTTCTGTGGCGCACAGCCACAAAAGACAAATTAACGCGGTTATTGACTCTTTGCCTTGCAGCTACAAAAAAAAGTTCATACGGCTATCAAGTATGTTGCTCCCAGCTCGAAAAACCCAATACAACTATCTTTTCTGTGGCACACAGCCACAAATTACGAATTAACGCGGTTATCGACTCTTTGCCTTGCAGCTACAGAAAAAAGTTTATACGGCTATCAAGTCTGTTGCTCCTGGCTACAAAAACCTAATACGACTTTATGTTCTGTGGCGCACAGCCACAAAAGACAAATTAACGCGGTTATTGACTCTTTGCCTTGCAGCTACAAAAAAGAGTTCATACGGCTATCAAGTACGTTGCTCCCAGCTAGAAAAACCCAATACAACTATCTTTTCTGTGGCACACAGCCACAAAAGACGAATTAACGCGGTTATTGACTCTTTGCCTTGCAGCTACAGCAAAAAGTTTATACGGCTATCAAGTCTGTTGCTCCCAGCTACAAAAACCTAATACGACTTACTATTCTGTGGCGCACAGCCACAAAAGACAAATTAACGCGGTTATTGACTTTTTACCGTGCAGCTACAGAAAAAAGTTCATACGGCTATCAAGTCTGTTGCTCCCAGATACAAAAACCTAATACGACTATCTATTATGTGGCGCACAGCCACAAAATACGAATTAACGCGGTTATCGTCTCTTTGGCTTGCAGTTACAGAGAAAGGTTCATACGGCTATCAAATCTGTTGCTCCCAGCTACAAAAACCTAATACGACAATCTATTCTGTGGCGCACAGCCATAAAATACAAAATAACGCGGTTATTGACTCTTTGGCTTGCAGTTACAGAGAAAAGTTTATACGGCTATCAAGTCTGTTGCTCCCAGCTACAAAAACCTAATACGACTCCATATTCTGTGGCGCACAGCCACAAAAGACAAATTAACGCGGTTATTGACTCTTTGCCGTAAAGCTACAGAAAAAAGTTTATACGGCTATCAAGTATGTTGCTCCCAGCTACAAAGACCTAACACGACTATATATTTTGTGGCGCACAGCCACAAAAGACGACTTAACGCGGTTATTGACTCTTTGCATTGCAGCTACAGAAAAAAGTTCATACGGCTATCAAGTCTGTTGCTCCCAGATACAAAAACCTAAGACGACTATATATTCTGTGGCGCACAGCCACAAAATACGAATTAACGCGTTATTGACTCTTTGCCTTGCAGCTACAGAGAACAGTTCATACGGCTATCAAATCTGTTGCTCCCAGCTACAAAAACCTAATACGACAATCTATTTTGTGGCGCACATCCACCAAATACGAATTAACGCGGTTATTGACTCTTTGCCTTGCACCTACAAAAAAAAATCATACGGCTATCAAGTCTGTTGCTCCCAACTACAAAAACCTAATACGACTTTATATTCTGTGGCGCACAACCACAAAAGACAAATTAACGCGGTTATTGACTCTTTGCCTTGCAGCTACAGAAAAAAGTTTATACGGCTATCAAGTCTGTTGCTCCCAGCTACAAAAACCTAATACGATTATCTATTCTGTGACGCACAGCCACGAAATACGAATCAACGCGGTTATCGACTCTTCGGCTTGCAGTTACAGAAAAAAAACTCATACGGCAATCAAGTCTGTTGCTCCCAACTACAAAAACCTAATACGACTTTATATTCTGTGGCGCACAGCCACCAAAGACAGATTAACGCGGTTATTGACTCTTTGCCGTAAAGCTACAGAAAAAAAGTTTATACGGCTATCAAGTATGTTGCTCCCAGCTACAAAGACCTAACACGACTATATATTTTGTGGCGCACAGCCACAAAAGACGACTTAACGCGGTTATTGACTCTTTGCCTTGCAGCTACAGAAAAAAGTTCATACGGCTATCAAGTCTGTTGCTCCCAGATACAAAAACCTAAGACGACTATATATTCTGTGGCGCACAGCCACAAAAGACGAATTAACGCGTTATTGACTCTTTGCCTTGCAGCTACAGAGAACAGTTCATACGGCTATCAAATCTGTTGCTCCCAGCTACAAAAACCTGATACGACAATCTATTTTGTGGCGCACATCCACCAAATACGAATTAACGCGGTTATTGACTCTTTGCCTTGCACCTACAAAAAAAAATCATACGGCTATCAAGTCTGTTGCTCCCAACTACAAAAACCTAATACGACTTTATATTCTGTGGCGCACAACCACAAAAGACAAATTAACGCGGTTATTGACTCTTTTCCTTGCAGCTACAGAAAAAAGTTTATACGGCTATCAAGTCTGTTGCTCCCAGCTACAAAAACCTAATACGATTATCTATTCTGTGGCGCACAGCCACGAAATACGAATCAACGCGGTTATCGACTCTTCGGCTTGCAGTTACAGAAAAAAAACTCATACGGCAATCAAGTCTGTTGCTCCCAACTACAAAAACCTAATACGACTTTATATTCTGTGGCGCACAGCCACAAAAGACAGATTAACGCGGTTATTGACTCTTTGCCTTGCAGCTACAGAAAAAAGTTCATACGGCTATCAAGTATGTTGCTCCCAGCTAGAAAAACCCAATACAACTATCTTTTCTGTGGCACACAGCCACAAAATACGAACTAACGCGGTTATTGACTATTTGCCTTGCAGCTACAAAAAAAAAGTTTATACGGCTATCAAGTCTGTTGCTCCCAGCTACAAAAACCTAATACGACTTACTATTCTGTGGCGCACAGCCACAAAAGACAAATTAACGCGGTTATTGACTCTTTACCGTGCAGCTACAGAAAACAGTTTATACGGCTATCGAGTATGTTGCTCCCAGCTACAAAAACCTGATACGACAATCTATTCTGTGGCGCACAGCCACAAAATACGAATTAACGCGGTTGTCGACTCTTTGCCTTGCAACTACAGAGAACAGTTCATACGGCTATCAAGTCTGTTGCTCCCAGATACAAAAACCTAATACGACTATCTATTATGTGGCGCACAGCCACAAAATACGAATTAACGCGGTTATCGACTCTTTGGCTTGCAGTTACAGAGAAAAGTTCATACGGCTATCAAATCTGTTGCTCCCAGCTACAAAAACCTAATACGACAATCTATTCTGTGGCGCACAGCCATAACATATGAAATAACGCGGTTATTGACTCTTTGGCTTGCAGTTACAGAGAAAAATTTATACGGCTATCAAGTCTGTTGCTCCCAGCTACAAAAACCTAATACGACTCCATATCTGTGGCGCACAGCCACAAAAGACAAATTAACGCGGTTATTGACTCTTTGCCGTAAAGCTACAAAATAAAAGTTTATACGGCTATCAAGTATGTTGCTCCCAGCAACAAAGACCTAACACGACTATATATTTAGTGGCGCACAGCCACAAAAGACGACTTAACGCGGTTATTGACTCTTTGCCTTGCAGCTACAGAAAAAAGTTCATACGGCTATCAAGTCTGTTGCTCCCAGATACAAAAACCTAAGACGACTATATATTCTGTGGCGCACAGCCACAAAAGACGAATTAACGCGTTATTGACTCTTTGCCTTGCAGCTACAGAGAACAGTTCATACGGCTATCAAGTCTGTTGCTCCCAGCTACAAAAACCTAATACGACTATATATTCTGTGGCGCACAGCCACAAAAGACGAATTAACGCGGTTATTGACTCTTTGCCTCGCAGTTACAGATAACATTTCATACGGCTATCAAATCTGTTGCTCCCAGCTACAAAAACCTGATACGACAATCTATTCTGTGGCGCACAGCCACAAAGACGAATTAACGCGGTTATTGACATTTTGACTTGCAGCTACAAAAAAAATCATACGGCTATCAAGTCTGTTGCTTCCAACTACAGAAACATA
Source organism: Litoditis marina (assembly GCA_964036275.1). Taxonomy (NCBI): domain Eukaryota; kingdom Metazoa; phylum Nematoda; class Chromadorea; order Rhabditida; family Rhabditidae; genus Litoditis; species Litoditis marina. The sequence goes on along the minus strand of CAXIWQ010000374.1, from coordinate 52,799 downwards.
ATACGACAATCTATTCTGTGGCGCACAGCCACAAAACACGAAATATCGCGGTTATCGACTTGTTGGCTTGCAGCTACAGAGAAAAGTTCATACGGCTATCAAGTCTGTTGCTCCCAGCTACAAAAACCTGATACGACAATCTATTCTGTGGCGCACAGCCACAAAAGACAAATTAACGCGGTTATTACCTCTTTGCCTTGCAGCTACAGAAAAAAGTTCATACGGCTATCAAATCTGTTGCTCCCAGCTACAAAAACCTAATACGACAATCTATTCTGTGGCGCACAGCCACAAAATACAAATTATCGCGGTTATCGACTTGTTGGCTTGCAGCTACCGAGAAAAGTTCATACGGCTATCAAGTCTGTTGCTCCCAGCTACAAAAACCTAATACGACTATATATTCTGTGGCGCACAGCCACAAAAGACGAATTAACGCGGTTATTGACTCTTTGCCTCGCAGTTACAGAGAACATTTCATACGGCTATCAAATCTGTTGCTCCCAGCTACAAAAACCTAATACGACAATCTATTCTGTGGCGCACAGCCACAAAGACGAATTAACGCGGTTATTGACATTTTGACTTGCAGCCACAAAAACAAATCATACGGCTATCAAGTCTGTTGCTTCCAACTACAAAAACATAATACGACTGTATATTCTGTGGCGCACAGCCACAAAATACAAATTAACGCGGTTATTGACTCTTTGCCTTGCAGTTACAGAGAACATTTCATACGGCTATCAAATCTGTTGCTCCCAGCTACAAAAACCTAATACGACTTTATATTCTGTGGCGCACAGCCACAAAAGACAAATTAACGCGGTTATTACCTCTTTGCCTTGCAGCTACAGAAAAAAAGTTATACGGCTATCAAGTCTGTTGCTCCCAGCTACAAAAACCTAATACGACTTTATATTCTGTGGCGCACAGCCACAAAAGACAAATTAACGCGGTTATTGACTCTTTGCCGTGCAGCTACAGAAAAAAGTTTATATGGCTATCAAGTATGTTGTTCCCAGCTAGAAAAACCCAATACAACTATCTATTCTGTGGCACACAGCCACAAAATACGATATAACGCGGTTATCGACTCTTTGCCTTGCAGCTACAGAAAAAAGTTTATACGGCTATCAAGTCTGTTGCTCATGGCTACAAAAACCTAATACGACTTTATATCCTGTGGCGCACAGCCACAAAAGACAAATTAACGTGGTTATTACCTCTTTGCCTTGCAGCTACAGAAAAAAGTTCATACGGCTATCAAGTCTGTTGCTCCCAGCTACAAAAACCTGATACGACAATCTATTCTGTGGCGCACAGCCACAAAGACGAATTAACGCGGTTATTGACATTTTGACTTGCAGCTACAAAAAAAAATCATACGGCTATCAAGTCTGTTGCTTCCAACTACAAAAACATAATACGACTTTATATTCTGTGGCGCACAGCCACAAAATACAAATTAACGCGGTTATTGACTCTTTGCCTTGCAGTTACAGAGAACATTTCATACGGCTATCAAATCTGTTGCTCCCAGCTACAAAAACCTAATACGACTTTATATTCTGTGGCGCACAGCCACAAAAGACAAATTAACGCGGTTATTACCTCTTTGCCTTGCAGCTACAGAAAAAAAGTTTATACGGCTATCAAGTCTGTTGCTCCCAGCTACAAAAACCTAATACGACTTTATATTCTGTGGCGCACAGCCACAAAAGACAAATTAACGCGGTTATTGACTCTTTGCCGTGCAGCTACAGAAAAAAAGTTTATATGGCTATCAAGGATGTTGCTCCCAGCTAGAAAAACCCAATACAACTATCTATTCTGTGGCACACAGCCACAAAATACGATACAACGCGGTTATCGACTCTTTGCCTTGCAGCTACAGAAAAAAGTTTATACGGCTATCAAGTCTGTTGCTCATGGCTACAAAAACCTAATACGACTTTATATCCTGTGGAGCACAGCCACAAAAGACAAATTAACGCGGTTATTACCTCTTTGCCTTGCAGCTACAGAAAAAAGTTCATACGGCTATCAAGTCTGTTGCTCCCAGCTACAAAAACCTGATACGACAATCTATTCTGTGGCGCACAGCCACAAAAGACAAATTAACGCGGTTATTGACTCTTTGCCGTGCAGCTACAGAAAAAAGTTTATATGGCTATCAAGTATGTTGCTCCCAGCTAGAAAAACCCAATACAACTATCTATTCTGTGGCACACAGCCACAAAATACGATATAACGCGGTTATCGACTCTTTGCCTTGCAGCTACAGAAAAAAGTTCATACGGCTATCAAGTCTGTTGCTCCCAGCTACAAAAACCTAATACGACTTTATATTCTGTGGCGCACAGCCACAAAAGACAAATTAACGCGGTTATTACCTCTTTGCCTTGCAGCTACAGAAAAAAAGTTTATACGGCTATCAAGTCTGTTGCTCCCAGCTACAAAAACCTAATACGACTTTATATTCTGTGGCGCACAGCCACAAAAGACAAATTAACGCGGTTATTGAATTTTTGCCGTGCAGCTACAGAAAAAAGTTTATATGGCTATCAAGTATGTTGTTCCCAGCTAGAAAAACCCAATACAACTATCTATTCTGTGGCACACAGCCACAAAATACGATATAACGCGGTTATCGACTCTTTGCCTTGCAGCTACAGAAAAAAGTTTATACGGCTATCAAGTCTGTTGCTCATGGCTACAAAAACCTAATACGACTTTATATCCTGTGGCGCACAGCCACAAAAGACAAATCAACGCGGTTATTACCTCTTTGCCTTGCAGCTACAGAAAAAAGTTCATACGGCTATCAAGTCTGTTGCTCCCAGCTACAAAAACCTGATACGACAATCTATTCTGTGGCGCACAGCCACAAAAGACAAATTAACGCGGTTATTACCTCTTTGCCTTGCAGCTACAGAAAAAAGTTCATACGGCTATCAAATCTGTTGCTCCCAGCTACAAAAACCTAATACGACAATCTATTCTGTGGCGCACAGCCACAAAATACAAATTATCGCGGTTATCGACTTGTTGGCTTGCAGCTACCGAGAAAAGTTCATACGGCTATCAAGTCTGTTGCTCCCAGCTACAAAAACATAATACAACTATATATTCTGTGGCGCACAGCCACAAAAGACGAATTAACGCGGTTATTGACTCTTTGCCTCGCAGTTACAAAGAACATTTCATACGGCTATCAAATCTGTTGCTCCCAGCTACAAAAACCTAATACGACAATCTATTCTGTGGCGCACAGCCACAAAGACGAATTAACGCGGTTATTGACATTTTGACTTGCAGCCACAAAAACAAATCATACGGCTATCAAGTCTGTTGCTTCCAACTACAAAAACATAATACGACTTTATATTCTGTGGCGCACAGCCACAAAATACAAATTAACGCGGTTATTGACTCTTTGCCTTGCAGTTACAGAGAACATTTCATACGGCTATCAAATCTGTTGCTCCCAGCTACAAAAACCTAATACGACTTTATATTCTGTGGCGCACAGCCACAAAAGACAAATTAACGCGGTTATTACCTCTTTGCCTTGCAGCTACAGAAAAAAAGTTTATACGGCTATCAAGTCTGTTGCTCCCAGCTACAAAAAACCTAATACGACTTTATACTCTGTGGCGCACAGCCACAAAAGACAAATTAACGCGGTTATTGACTCTTTGCCGTGCAGCTACAGAAAAAAGTTTATATGGCTATCAAGTATGTTGTTCCCAGCTAGAAAAACCCAATACAACTATCTATTCTGTGGCACACAGCCACAAAATACGATATAACGCGGTTATCGACTCTTTGCCTTGCAGCTACAGAAAAAAGTTTATACGGCTATCAAGTCTGTTGCTCATGGCTACAAAAACCTAATACGACTTTATATCCTGTGGCGCACAGCCACAAAAGACAAATTAACGCGGTTATTACCTCTTTGCCGTGCAGCTACAGAAAAAAGTTCATACGGCTATCAAGTCTGTTGCTCCCAGCTACAAAAACCTGATACGACAATCTATTCTGTGGCGCACAGCCACAAAGACGAATTAACGCGGTTATTGACATTTTGACTTGCAGCTACAAAAAAAAATCATACGGCTATCAAGTCTGTTGCTTCCAACTACAAAAACATAATACGACTTTATATTCTGTGGCGCACAGCCACAAAATACAAATTAACGCGGTTATTGACTCTTTGCCTTGCAGTTACAGAGAACATTTCATACGGCTATCAAATCTGTTGCTCCCAGCTACAAAAACCTAATACGACTTTATATTCTGTGGCGCACAGCCACAAAAGACAAATTAACGCGGTTATTACCTCTTTGCCTTGCAGCTACAGAAAAAAAGTTTATACGGCTATCAAGTCTGTTGCTCCCAGCTACAAAAACCTAATACGACTTTATATTCTGTGGCGCACAGCCACAAAAGACAAATTAACGCGGTTATTGACTCTTTGCCGTGCAGCTACAGAAAAAAGTTCATATGGCTATCAAGTATGTTGCTCCCAGCTAGAAAAACCCAATACAACTATCTATTCTGTGGCACACAGCCACAAAATACGATACAACGCGGTTATCGACTCTTTGCCTTGCAGCTACAGAAAAAAGTTTATACGGCTATCAAGTCTGTTGCTCATGGCTACAAAAACCTAATACGACTTTATATCCTGTGGAGCACAGCCACAAAAGACAAATTAACGCGGTTATTACCTCTTTGCCTTGCAGCTACAGAAAAAAGTTCATACGGCTATCAAGTCTGTTGCTCCCAGCTACAAAAACCTGATACGACAATCTATTCTGTGGCGCACAGCCACAAAAGACAAATTAACGCGGTTATTGACTCTTTGCCGTGCAGCTACAGAAAAAAAGTTTATACGGCTATCAAGTCTGTTGCTCCCAGCTACAAAAACCTAATACGACTTTATATTCTGTGGCGCACAGCCACAAAAGACAAATTAACGCGGTTATTGACTCTTTGCCGTGCAGCTACAGAAAAAAGTTTATATGGCTATCAAGTATGTTGTTCCCAGCTACAAAAACCTAATACGACTTTATATTCTGTGGCGCACAGCCACAAAAGACAAATTAACGCGGTTATTGACTCTTTGCCGTGCAGCTACAGAAAAAAGTTCATATGGCTATCAAGTATGTTGCTCCCAGCTAGAAAAACCCAATACAACTATCTATTCTGTGGCACACAGCCACAAAATACGATACAACGCGGTTATCGACTCTTTGCCTTGCAGCTACAGAAAAAAGTTTATACGGCTATCAAGTCTGTTGCTTATGGCTACAAAAACCTAATACGACTTTATATCCTGTGGAGCACAGCCACAAAAGACAAATTAACGCGGTTATTACCTCTTTGCCTTGCAGCTACAGAAAAAAGTTCATACGGCTATCAAGTCTGTTGCTCCCAGCTACAAAAACCTGATACGACAATCTATTCTGTGGCGCACAGCCACAAAAGACAAATTAACGCGGTTATTGACTCTTTGCCGTGCAGCTACAGAAAAAAAGTTTATACGGCTATCAAGTCTGTTGCTCCCAGCTACAAAAACCTAATACGACTTTATATTCTGTGGCGCACAGCCACAAAAGACAAATTAACGCGGTTATTGACTCTTTGCCGTGCAGCTACAGAAAAAAGTTTATATGGCTATCAAGTATGTTGTTCCCAGCTAGAAAAACCCAATACAACTATCTTTTCTGTGGCACACAGCCACAAAATACGATATAACGCGGTTATCGACTCTTTGCCTTGCAGCTACAGAAAAAAGTTTATACGGCTATCAAGTCTGTTGCTCATGGCTACAAAAACCTAATACGACTTTATATCCTGTGGCGCACAGCCACAAAAGACAAATTAACGCGGTTATTACCTCTTTGCCTTGCAGCTACAGAAAAAAGTTCATACGGCTATCAAGTCTGTTGCTCCCAGCTACAAAAACCTGATACGACAATCTATTCTGTGGCGCACAGCCACAAAAGACAAATTAACGCGGTTATTACCTCTTTGCCTTGCAGCTACAGAAAAAAGTTCATACGGCTATCAAGTCTGTTGCTCCCAGCTACAAAAACCTAATACGACTTTATATTCTGTGGCGCACAGCCACAAAAGACAAATTAACGCGGTTATTGACTCTTTGCCGTGCAGCTACAGGAAAAAGGTTATACGGCTATCAAGTATGTTGCTCCCAGCTACAAAAAACTGATAAGACTATCTATTCTGTGGCGCACAGCCACAAAATACGAATTAACGCGGTTATCGACTCTTTGCCTTGCAGCTACAGAGAACAGTTCATACGGCTATCAAATCTGTTGCTCCCAGCTACAAAAACCTAATACGACAATCTATTCTGTGGCGCACAGCCACAAAACACGAAATATCGCGGTTATCGACTTGTTGGCTTGCAGCTACAGAGAAAAGTTTATACGGCTATCATGTCTGTTGCTCCCAGCTACAAAAACCTGATACGACAATCTATTCTGTGGCGCACAGCCACAAAGACGAATTAACGCGGTTATTGACATTTTGACTTGCAGCTACAGAAAAAAAATCATACGGCTATCAAGTCTGTTGCTTCCAACTACAAAAACATAATACGACTTTATATTCTGTGGCGCACAGCCACAAAATACAAATTAACGCGGTTATTGACTCTTTGCCTTGCAGTTACAGAGAACATTTCATACGGCTATCAAATCTGTTGCTCCCAGCTACAAAAACCTAATACGACTTTATATTCTGTGGCGCACAGCCACAAAAGACAAATTAACGCGGTTATTACCTCTTTGCCTTGCAGCTACAGAAAAAAAGTTTATACGGCTATCAAGTCTGTTGCTCCCAGCTACAAAAACCTAATACGACTTTATATTCTGTGGCGCACAGCCACAAAAGACAAATTAACGCGGTTATTGACTCTTTGCCGTGTAGCTACAGAAAAAAGTTTATATGGCTATCAAGTATGTTGCTCCCAGCTAGAAAAACCCAATACAACTATCTATTCTGTGGCACACAGCCACAAAATACGATATAACGCGGTTATCGACTCTTTGCCTTGCAGCTACAGAAAAAAGTTTATACGGCTATCAAGTCTGTTGCTCATGGCTACAAAAACCTAATACGACTTTATATCCTGTGGCGCACAGCCACAAAAGACAAATTAACGCGGTTATTACCTCTTTGCCTTGCAGCTACAGAAAAAAGTTCATACGGCTATCAAGTCTGTTGCTCCCAGCTGCAAAAACCTGATACGACAATCTATTCTGTGGCGCACAGCCACAAAAGACAAATTAACGCGGTTATTACCTCTTTGCCTTGCAGCTACAGAGAAAAGTTCATACGGCTATCAAGTCTGTTGCTCCCAGCTACAAAAACCTAATACGACTTTATATTCTGTGGCGCACAGCCACAAAAGACAAATTAACGCGGTTATTGACTCTTTGCCGTGCAGCTACAGGAAAAAGGTTATACGGCTATCAAGTATGTTGCTCCCAGCTACAAAAACCTGATACGACTATCTATTCTGTGGCGCACAGCCACAAAGTACGAATTAACGCGGTTATCGACTCTTTGCCTTGCAGCTACAGAGAACAGTTCATACGGCTATCACATCTGTTGCTCCCAGCTACAAGAACCTAATACGACAATCTATTCTGTGGCGCACAGCCACAAAACACGAAATATCGCGGTTATCGACTTGTTGGCTTGCAGCTATAGAGAAAAGTTCATACGGCTATCAAGTCTGTTGCTCCCAGCTACAAAAACCTGATACGACAATCTATTCTGTGGCGCACAGCCACAAAAGACAAATTAACGCGGTTATTACTTCTTTGCCTTGCAGCTACAGAAAAAAGTTCATACGGCCATCAAGTCTGTTGCTCCCAGCTACAAAAACCTAATACGACTTTATATTCTGTGGCGCACAGCCACAAAAGACAAATTAACGCGGTTATTGACTCTTTGCCGTGCAGCTACAGGAAAAAGGTTATACGGCTACCAAGTATGTTGCTCCCAGCTACAAAAACCTAATACGAATATCTATTCTGTGGCGCACAGCCACAAAATACGAATTGACGCGGTTATCGACTCTTTGCCTTGCAGCTACAGAGAACAGTTCATACGGCTATCAAATCTGTTGCTCCCAGCTACAAAAACCTAATACGACAATCTATTCTGTGGCGCACAGCCACAAAATACAAATTATCGCGGTTATCGACTTGTTGGCTTGCAGCTACAGAGAAAAGTTCATACGGCTATCAAGTCTGTTGCTCCCAGCTACAAAAACCTAATACGACTATATATTCTGTGGCGCACAGCCACAAAACACGAAATATCGCGGTTATCGACTTGTTGGCTTGCAGCTACAGAGAAAAGTTCATACGGCTATCAAGTCTGTTGCTCCCAGCTACAAAAACCTGATACGACAATCTATTCTGTGGCGCACAGCCACAAAAGACAAATTAACGCGGTTATTACTTCTTTGCCTTGCAGCTACAGAAAAAAGTTCATACGGCCATCAAGTCTGTTGCTCCCAGCTACAAAAACCTAATACGACTTTATATTCTGTGGCGCACAGCCACAAAAGACAAATTAACGCGGTTATTGACTCTTTGCCGTGCAGCTACAGGAAAAAGGTTATACGGCTACCAAGTATGTTGCTCCCAGCTACAAAAACCTAATACGACTATCTATTCTGTGGCGCACAGCCACAAAATACGAATTGACGCGGTTATCGACTCTTTGCCTTGCAGCTACAGAGAACAGTTCATACGGCTATCAAATCTGTTGCTCCCAGCTACAAAAACCTAATACGACAATCTATTCTGTGGCGCACAGCCACAAAATACAAATTATCGCGGTTATCGACTTGTTGGCTTGCAGCTACAGAGAAAAGTTCATACGGCTATCAAGTCTGTTGCTCCCAGCTACAAAAACCTAATACGACTATATATTCTGTGGCGCACAGCCACAAAACACGAAATATCGCGGTTATCGACTTGTTGGCTTGCAGCTACAGAGAAAAGTTCATACGGCTATCAAGTCTGTTGCTCCCAGCTACAAAAACCTGATACGACAATCTATTCTGTGGCGCACAGCCACAAAAGACAAATTAACGCGGTTATTACTTCTTTGCCTTGCAGCTACAGAAAAAAGTTCATACGGCCATCAAGTCTGTTGCTCCCAGCTACAAAAACCTAATACGACTTTATATTCTGTGGCGCACAGCCACAAAAGACAAATTAACGCGGTTATTGACTCTTTGCCGTGCAGCTACAGGAAAAAGGTTATACGGCTACCAAGTATGTTGCTCCCAGCTACAAAAACCTAATACGACTATCTATTCTGTGGCGCACAGCCACAAAATACGAATTGACGCGGTTATCGACTCTTTGCCTTGCAGCTACAGAGAACAGTTCATACGGCTATCAAATCTGTTGCTCCCAGCTACAAAAACCTAATACGACAATCTATTCTGTGGCGCACAGCCACAAAATACAAATTATCGCGGTTATCGACTTGTTGGCTTGCAGCTACAGAGAAAAGTTCATACGGCTATCAAGTCTGTTGCTCCCAGCTACAAAAACCTAATACGACTATATATTCTGTGGCGCACAGCCACAAAAGACGAATTAACGCGGTTATTGACTCTTTGCCTCGCAGTTACAGATTACATTTCATACGGCTATCAAATCTGTTGCTCCCAGCTACAAAAACCTAATACGACAATATATTCTGTGGCGCACAGCCACAAAGACGAATTAACGCGGTTATTGACATTTTGACTTGCAGCTACAAAAAAAATCATACGGCTATCAAGTCTGTTGCTTCCAACTACAAAAACATAATACGACTTTATATTCTGTGGCGCACAGCCACAAAATACAAATTAACGCGGTTATTGACTCTTTGCCTTGCAGTTACAGAGAACATTTCATACGGCTATCAAATCTGTTGCTCCCAGCTACAAAAACCTAATACGACTTTATATTCTGTGGCGCACAGACACAAAAGACAAATTAACGCGGTTATTACCTCTTTGCCTTGCAGCTACAGAAAAAAAGTTTATACGGCTAACAAGTCTGTTGCTCCCAGCTACAAAAACCTAATACGACTTTATATTCTGTGGCGCACAGCCACAAAAGACAAATTAACGCGGTTATTGACTCTTTGCCGTGCAGCTACAGAAAAAAGTTTATATGGCTATCAAGTATGTTGCTCCCAGCTAGAAAAACCTAATACGACAATCTATTCTGTGGCGCACAGCCACAAAATACAAATTATCGCGGTTATCGACTTGTTGGCTTGCAGCTACAGAGAAAAGTTCATACGGCTATCAAGTCTGTTGCTCCCAGCTACAAAAACCTGATACGACAATCTATTCTGTGGCGCACAGCCACAAAGACGAATTAACGCGGTTATTGACATTTTGACTTGCAGCTACAAAAAAAATCATACGGCTATCAAGTCTGTTGCTTCCAACTACAGAAACATGATACGACAATCTATTCTGTGGCGCACAGCCACAAAACACGAAATATCGCGGTTATCGACTTGTTGGCTTGCAGCTACAGAGAAAAGTTCATACGGCTATCAAGTCTGTTGCTCCCAGCTACAAAAACCTGATACGACAATCTATTCTGTGGCGCACAGCCACAAAAGACAAATTAACGCGGTTATTACCTCTTTGCCTTGCAGCTACAGAAAAAAGTTCATACGGCTATCAAATCTGTTGCTCCCAGCTACAAAAACCTAATACGACAATCTATTCTGTGGCGCACAGCCACAAAATACAAATTATCGCGGTTATCGACTTGTTGGCTTGCAGCTACCGAGAAAAGTTCATACGGCTATCAAGTCTGTTGCTCCCAGCTACAAAAACCTAATACGACTATATATTCTGTGGCGCACAGCCACAAAAGACGAATTAACGCGGTTATTGACTCTTTGCCTCGCAGTTACAGAGAACATTTCATACGGCTATCAAATCTGTTGCTCCCAGCTACAAAAACCTAATACGACAATCTATTCTGTGGCGCACAGCCACAAAGACGAATTAACGCGGTTATTGACATTTTGACTTGCAGCTACAAAAAAAATCATACGGCTATCAAGTCTGTTGCTTCCAACTACAAAAACATAATACGACTTTATATTCTGTGGCGCACAGCCACAAAATACAAATTAACGCGGTTATTACCTCTTTGCCTTGCAGCTACAGAAAAAAAGTTTATACGGCTATCAAGTCTGTTGCTCCCAGCTACAAAAACCTAATACGACTTTATATTCTGTGGCGCACAGCCACAAAAGACAAACTAATGCGGTTATTGACTCTTTGCCGTGCAGCTACAGAAAAAAGTTTATATGGCTATCAAGTATGTTGTTCCCAGCTAGAAAAACCCAATACAACTATCTATTCTGTGGCACACAGCCACAAAATACGATATAACGCGGTTATCGACTCTTTGCCTTGCAGCTACAGAAAAAAGTTTATACGGCTATCAAGTCTGTTGCTCATGGCTACAAAAACCTAATACGACTTTATATCCTGTGGCGCACAGCCACAAAAGACAAATTAACGCGGTTATTACCTCTTTGCCTTGCAGCTACAGAAAAAAGTTCATACGGCTATCAAGTCTGTTGCTCCCAGCTACAAAAACCTGATACGACAATCTATTCTGTGGCGCACAGCCACAAAGACGAATTAACGCGGTTATTGACATTTTGACTTGCAGCTACAAAAAAAAATCATACGGCTATCAAGTCTGTTGCTTCCAACTACAAAAACATAATACGACTTTATATTCTGTAGCGCACAGCCACAAAATACAAATTAACGCGGTTATTGACTCTTTGCCTTGCAGTTACAGAGAACATTTCATACGGCTATCAAATCTGTTGCTCCCAGCTACAAAAACCTAATACGACTTTATATTCTGTGGCGCACAGCCACAAAAGACAAATTAACGCGGTTATTACCTCTTTGCCTTGCAGCTACAGAAAAAAAGTTTATACGGCTATCAAGTCTGTTGCTCCCAGCTACAAAAACCTAATACGACTTTATATCCTGTGGCGCACAGCCACAAAAGACAAATTAACGCGGTTATTACCTCTTTGCCTTGCAGCTACAGAAAAAAGTTCATACGGCTATCAAGTCTGTTGCTCCCAGCTACAAAAACCTGATACGACAATCTATTCTGTGGCGCACAGCCACAAAGACGAATTAACGCGGTTATTGACATTTTGACTTGCAGCTACAAAAAAAAATCATACGGCTATCAAGTCTGTTGCTTCCAACTACAAAAACATAATACGACTTTATATTCTGTAGCGCACAGCCACAAAATACAAATTAACGCGGTTATTGACTCTTTGCCTTGCAGTTACAGAGAACATTTCATACGGCTATCAAATCTGTTGCTCCCAGCTACAAAAACCTAATACGACTTTATATTCTGTGGCGCACAGCCACAAAAGACAAATTAACGCGGTTATTACCTCTTTGCCTTGCAGCTACAGAAAAAAAGTTTATACGGCTATCAAGTCTGTTGCTCCCAGCTACAAAAACCTAATACGACTATATATTCTGTGGCGCACAGCCACAAAAGACGAATTAACGCGGTTATTGACTCTTTGCCTCGCAGTTACAGAGAACATTTCATACGGCTATCAAATCTGTTGCTCCCAGCTACAAAAACCTAATACGACAATCTATTCTGTGGCGCACAGCCACAAAGACGAATTAACGCGGTTATTGACATTTTGACTTGCAGCTACAAAAAAAATCATACGGCTATCAAGTCTGTTGCTTCCAACTACAAAAACATAATACGACTTTATATTCTGTGGCGCACAGCCACAAAATACAAATTAACGCGGTTATTACCTCTTTGCCTTGCAGCTACAGAAAAAAAGTTTATACGGCTATCAAGTCTGTTGCTCCCAGCTACAAAAACCTAATACGACTTTATATTCTGTGGCGCACAGCCACAAAAGACAAACTAATGCGGTTATTGACTCTTTGCCGTGCAGCTACAGAAAAAAGTTTATATGGCTATCAAGTATGTTGTTCCCAGCTAGAAAAACCCAATACAACTATCTATTCTGTGGCACACAGCCACAAAATACGATATAACGCGGTTATCGACTCTTTGCCTTGCAGCTACAGAAAAAAGTTTATACGGCTATCAAGTCTGTTGCTCATGGCTACAAAAACCTAATACGACTTTATATCCTGTGGCGCACAGCCACAAAAGACAAATTAACGCGGTTATTACCTCTTTGCCTTGCAGCTACAGAAAAAAGTTCATACGGCTATCAAGTCTGTTGCTCCCAGCTACAAAAACCTGATACGACAATCTATTCTGTGGCGCACAGCCACAAAGACGAATTAACGCGGTTATTGACATTTTGACTTGCAGCTACAAAAAAAAATCATACGGCTATCAAGTCTGTTGCTTCCAACTACAAAAACATAATACGACTTTATATTCTGTAGCGCACAGCCACAAAATACAAATTAACGCGGTTATTGACTCTTTGCCTTGCAGTTACAGAGAACATTTCATACGGCTATCAAATCTGTTGCTCCCAGCTACAAAAACCTAATACGACTTTATATTCTGTGGCGCACAGCCACAAAAGACAAATTAACGCGGTTATTACCTCTTTGCCTTGCAGCTACAGAAAAAAAGTTTATACGGCTATCAAGTCTGTTGCTCCCAGCTACAAAAACCTAATACGACTTTATATTCTGTGGCGCACAGCCACAAAAGACAAATTAACGCGGTTATTGACTCTTTGCCGTGCAGCTACAGAAAAAAGTTTATATGGCTATCAAGTATGTTGCTCCCAGCTAGAAAAACCCAATACAACTATCTATTCTGTGGCACACAGCCACAAAATACGATATAACGCGGTTATCGACTCTTTGCCTTGCAGCTACAGAAAAAAGTTTATACGGCTATCAAGTCTGTTGCTCATGGCTACACAAACCTAATACGACTTTATATCCTGTGGCGCACAGCCACAAAAGACAAATTAACGCGGTTATTACCTCTTTGCCTTGCAGCTACAGAAAAAAGTTCATACGGCTATCAAGTCTGTTGCTCCCAGCTACAAAAACCTGATACGACAATCTATTCTGTGGCGCACAGCCACAAAAGACAAATTAACGCGGTTATTGACTCTTTGCCGTGCAGCTACAGAAAAAAGTTTATATGGCTATCAAGTATGTTGCTCCCAGCTAGAAAAACCCAATACAACTATCTATTCTGTGGCACACAGCCACAAAATACGATATAACGCGGTTATCGACTCTTTGCCTTGCAGCTACAGAAAAAAGTTCATACGGCTATCAAGTCTGTTGCTCCCAGCTACAAAAACCTAATACGACTTTATATTCTGTGGCGCACAGCCACAAAAGACAAATTAACGCGGTTATTACCTCTTTGCCTTGCAGCTACAGAAAAAAGTTCATACGGCTATCAAGTCTGTTGCTCCCAGCTACAAAAACCTGATACGACAATCTATTCTGTGGCGCACAGCCACAAAGACGAATTAACGCGGTTATTGACATTTTGACTTGCAGCTACAAAAAAAATCATACGGCTATCAAGTCTGTTGCTTCCAACTACAGAAACATAATACGACTTTATATTCTGTGGCGCACAGCCACAAAAGACAAATTAACGCGGTTATTACCTCTTTGCCTTGCAGCTACAGAAAAAAGTTCATACGGCTATCAAGTCTGTTGCTCCCAGCTACAAAAACCTGATACGACAATCTATTCTGTGGCGCACAGCCACAAAGACGAATTAACGCGGTTATTGACATTTTGACTTGCAGCTACAAAAAAAATCATACGGCTATCAAGTCTGTTGCTTCCAACTACAGAAACATAATACGACAATCTATTCTGTGGCGCACAGCCACAAAACACGAAATATCGCGGTTATCGACTTGTTGGCTTGCAGCTACAGAGAAAAGTTCATACGGCTATCAAGTCTGTTGCTCCCAGCTACAAAAACCTGATACGACAATCTATTCTGTGGCGCACAGCCACAAAAGACAAATTAACGCGGTTATTACGTCTTTGCCTTGCAGCTACAGAAAAAAAGTTTATACGGCTATCAAGTCTGTTGCTCCCAGCTACAAAAACCTAATACGACTTTATATTCTGTGGCGCACAGCCACAAAAGACAAATTAACGCGGTTATTGACTCTTTGCCGTGCAGCTACAGAAAAAAGTTTATATGGCTATCAAGTATGTTGTTCCCAGCTAGAAAAACCCAATACAACTATCTATTCTGTGGCACACAGCCACAAAATACGATATAACGCGGTTATCGACTCTTTGCCTTGCAGCTACAGAAAAAAGTTTATACGGCTATCAAGTCTGTTGCTCATGGCTACAAAAACCTAATACGACTTTATATCCTGTGGCGCACAGCCACAAAAGACAAATTAACGCGGTTATTACCTCTTTGCCTTGCAGCTACAGAAAAAAGTTCATACGGCTATCAAGTCTGTTGCTCCTAGCTACAAAAACCTGATACGACAATCTATTCTGTGGCGCACAGCCACAAAGACGAATTAACGCGGTTATTGACATTTTGACTTGCAGCTACAAAAAAAATCATACGGCTATCAAGTCTGTTGCTTCCAACTACAGAAACATAATACGACAATCTATTCTGTGGCGCACAGCCACAAAACACAAAATATCGCGGTTATCGACTTGTTGGCTTGCAGCTACAGAGAAAAGTTCATACGGCTATCAAGTCTGTTGCTCCCAGCTACAAAAACCTGATACGACAATCTATTCTGTGGCGCACAGCCACAAAAGACAAATTAACGCGGTTATTACCTCTTTGCCTTGCAGCTACAGAAAAAAGTTCATACGGCTATCAAATCTGTTGCTCCCAGCTACAAAAATCTAATACGACAATCTATTCTGTGGCGCACAGCCACAAAATACAAATTATCGCGGTTATCGACTTGTTGGCTTGCAGCTACCGAGAAAAGTTCATACGGCTATCAAGTCTGTTGCTCCCAGCTACAAAAACCTAATACGACTATATATTCTGTGGCGCACAGCCACAAAAGACGAATTAACGCGGTTATTGACTATTTGCCTCGCAGTTACAGAGAACATTTCATACGGCTATCAAATCTGTTGCTCCCAGCTACAAAAACCTAATACGACAATCTATTCTGTGGCGCACAGCCACAAAGACGAATTAACGCGGTTATTGACATTTTGACTTGCAGCTACAAAAAAAAATCATACGGCTATCAAGTCTGTTGCTTCCAACTACAAAAACATAATACGACTTTATATTCTGTGGCGCACAGCCACAAAATACAAATTAACGCGGTTATTGACTCTTTGCCTTGCAGTTACAGAGAACATTTCATACGGCTATCAAATCTGTTGCTCCCAGCTACAAAAACCTAATACGACTTTATATTCTGTGGCGCACAGCCACAAAAGACAAATTAACGCGGTTATTACCTCTTTGCCTTGCAGCTACAGAAAACAAGTTTATACGGCTATCAAGTCTGTGGCTCCCAGCTACAAAAACCTAATACGACTTTATATTCTGTGGCGCACAGCCACAAAAGACAAATTAATGCGGTTATTGACTCTTTGCCGTGCAGCTACAGAAAAAAGTTTATATGGCTATCAAGTATGTTGTTCCCAGCTAGAAAAACCCAAGACAACTATCTATTCTGTGGCACACAGCCACAAAATACGATATAACGCGGTTATCGACTCTTTGCCTTGCAGCTACAGAAAAAAGTTTATACGGCTATCAAGTCTGTTGCTCATGGCTACAAAAA
Source organism: Litoditis marina (assembly GCA_964036275.1). Classification (NCBI taxonomy): domain Eukaryota; kingdom Metazoa; phylum Nematoda; class Chromadorea; order Rhabditida; family Rhabditidae; genus Litoditis; species Litoditis marina. The sequence goes on along the minus strand of CAXIWQ010000374.1, from coordinate 35,924 downwards.
CCTAATACGACTTTATATCCTGTGGCGCACAGCCACAAAGGACAAATTAACGCGGTTATTACCTCTTTGCCTTGCAGCTACAGAAAAAAGTTCATACGGCTATCAAGTCTGTTGCTCCCAGCTACAAAAACCTGATACGACAATCTATTCTGTGGCGCACAGCCACAAAGACGAATTAACGCGGTTATTGACATTTTGACTTGCAGCTACAAAAAAAAATCATACGGCTATCAAGTCTGTTGCTTCCAACTACAAAAACATAATACGACTTTATATTCTGTAGCGCACAGCCACAAAATACAAATTAACGCGGTTATTGACTCTTTGCCTTGCAGTTACAGAGAACATTTCATACGGCTATCAAATCTGTTGCTCCCAGCTACAAAAACCTAATACGACTTTATATTCTGTGGCGCACAGCCACAAAAGACAAATTAACGCGGTTATTACCTCTTTGCCTTGCAGCTACAGAACAAAAGTTTATACGGCTATCAAGGGCAAATGTCATACTTCACCGACTATCAAAGTTCACCGTTTAGCAAAGTTCACCGGTTTTCGCCGCGATCCTAAATATTTGGTTTGATCGATTAAAAGTGGTTTGTGATCGGTTTTTTTGGCTATTTTCATGTATAATGTTGTTTCACACAATTATTATTATTATTCGGTGTGTTGGACGTTTTTTCTGTAAACTCTTGCCATATACGAGTAGTTCTGCATTTTAATGTTGTACCCGCTCTTAGATCCTAATTTTCAACTTCTAAATAGTATTTACTTTGTAAAATTCTCATTTATGTTAGCAACATGGTTATACTTCACATTGACTACATAGTATCCATAGTTCAGGCGGACGAAGAATTCTCGAAATCTTTCTAGTTTTCCTATAATTCAGAAAGAAATAATATACCAACTTTTTGCTTTTCTGTTTCAAGCCTGATATAGCATACGAATGCACACTATATGTGATATTCTGTTAAGAATGTTTTCAAATTGTGCTTTCCAGTCTAGTGTATAGTTTGGTTTCAGAACAATGTGAACTCCTCCAAGCTTCGTGAAGAAGATTGAGGTAAATGTGTCAAGGTGCGAGAACAAGAACAAGTTCAGGTTCAGGTAAGGTTTTTAGTATGCAAACTGATGTGTTAGCACACCAAACTATTTTCTGAGTTCACATTGATCGAGTTGGTATAGTTACAAATGAGATATGTGGGGATGGTAGAAGTCTACTACTTTGTTCCATCTACTCCAGCTTCCACTAATTCTTGAGCTGGAGCACTCCCAGCTGCACCACTTTTTGACATTTTCAATGTGAATTGGCTTCAGATCATTCCAACACCTCACGATAGGTTCACTGAAGTTCATTCCGAAAACAGATCGATTATAGCAGTTTGTAGTTGAAACTATACTGGTAGTGAATTGAATAGTTACGTAAACTTCCGCTGTGTTCAACATGTTTCACGTTACGGTGCGATTCAGTAACAGTATAATATAGTTTATAACATTAGCCGTCGCATACTTTGGTCTTCACAGATCGATCTCTTTCTTACATGAGCTGGACCAGTCCAAACTTGACACTATTTTGCCATTTTGACAGTCAGTTTGCACGAGGTTATTTCAAATACTAGTCAACTAAAGCTGGGTCTAACTCGACATAAGATAGAATGTTATAAGCGTAGTGTAGTGTTGTTAACCATCTTCGCTAGTATTCCTTAGAACATGAGCTGGAGCAGTCTAAACTTGACACTATTTTGCCATTTTGACAGTCAGTTTGCACGAGGTTATTTCAAATACTAGTCAACTATAGCTGAGTTCAACTTGACATAAGATAGAATGTAATAAGCGTAGTGTAGTGTTGTATACCATCTTCGCTAGCATTCCTTAGAACATGAGCTGGAGCAGTCTAAACTTGACACTATTTTGCCATTTTGACAGTCAGTTTGCACGAGGTTATTTCAAATACTAGTCAACTAAAGCTGGGTCTAACTCGACATAAGATAGAATGTTATAAGCGTAGTGTAGTGTTGTTAACCATCTTCGCTAGTATTCCTTAGAACATGAGCTGGAGCAGTCTAAACTTGACACTATTTTGCCATTTTGACAGTCAGTTTGCACGAGGTTATTTCAAATACTAGTCAACTAAAGCTGGGTCTAACTCGACATAAGATAGAATGTTATAAGCGTAGTGTAGTGTTGTTAACCATCTTCGCTAGTATTCCTTAGAACATGAGCTGGAGCAGTCTAAACTTGACACTATTTTGCCATTTTGACAGTCAGTTTGCACGAGGTTATATCAAATACTGGAGAACCATAGCTGGGTCTAACTTGACATAAGATAGAATGTAATAAGCGTGATGTAGTGTTGTATACCATCTTCGCTAGTATTCCTTAGAACATGAGCTGGAGCAGTCTAAACTTGACACTATTTTGCCATTTTGACAGTCAGTTTGCACGAGGTTATATCAAATACTGGAGAGCCATAGCTGGGTATAACTTAGAATACGACGAAGTGCAATGATGGGAGCCTGGTACTCTTGCAGTTTCTTCAATTCTAGTTCTACCAGTTTCTGCCAATTTCGCTGTTAGTCAGTTCACTTGAGATTATTTAGCAAACTCTCAGAGCGTTGCTAAACTCAATTCGATTCGGGAATGAGGAAAACTCTCTATTCATTTTCTTATTCATGACATGAGCTGCAGCTGTCCAAGTAGAATATAGCTTTCTGCCCTTTCTAGTGTCAGTCGGCTTCTGATTATTTCAAGCGCTTACAAATATTTTGTTGGACTAATTGGAACTGGGGTACTCAGAGAATTGAGAAATACACTAATATGATTCGCTCATGTCTTCTCTAGATTTTGAGCTCCGCTGTCTCAGCCTGATCATTGTTTGTCAGCTGGCTTCACATTACATCCGGAACTGCCAAAGGGTTGGTGATATACAACATACAACGTACACTCAGTGGTATCTAGATTTTGTTTTTTTCTGGATCATCAGCTTAAACTGCCCAAGTTAATCATTGTGTCATTGAGGTTCGAGTGACATGAATCCATAGCAATCTAGCGCCAAGAGCGCTCTGTATGAAAAATAGTAGTTTCTCTTTCAGAAAGCCAGCTGATTGATACCCGGTGGAGTCGTCAGTCATTTCAGCGTTTATTAGAAGTTCGATAAGTTGTTTGTTTGTTCAATATAATGTGTTGTATAAATATTAAATTTTAAATCTGTTCATTTTTCAATGAGACAAAACAGATACACTTTACTCTCCATCTGATCGTTCGCAGAACAGTCGAACCATAGCACCGACCAGCAGTCTGAAATATTTATAAAAATATTCGAGAATACATGAAAAAAGTTGTTCCTCTTCAACTATGCCAGCATCCATTATACTCCTGACATTTCCCTTTTCATACCAAAACCACCACTGTTTTGGCAGGGAGCACCTGCTAAAAAAGATGAGTTAGCCAAACCTAGACTGCTCCGGCGCAAGTTACAGGGACCAGGATAGAAATGTATACGTAAAATAGTTTTAATGGAGTTGATGACACCTCGCAAGCTGATGGAGGAACCAAAATTGGTCCATCCGGATTCAAGTTGACACAGAAAACGGTAGCAGATGAACTTCGTCTTGTTCGTTTCATTTTGCACGGCGTTAAAGGACGGTTAAATTTTCGGAATGGGGCGCCTTATGTGCGCACGACAAATTTTGAACCGATTTGAATGCCCCTGATTCAGGGGGGCGCCTATTTGCTTGCGCGTTTTCCGTCGGATCGTTTCTGGTGTTGGCGCCGATTTAGTGCTTGGGGAAAAATCTTCAAAATTAATTTAATTTAAAAATTTATCATTCTAATTATATTTTGTGTTAATCGATTATCTCTCTATTAAAAGTAAATTTATCAGTTTTTGAGTGCAGTTGATATGGTTCTATGCTCAATCTCTGTTCATTTAAAGCTTGTTTAGGGTATTATTTTTCTCTTGAAAACAAAATATATTTTTGAATGCAGTTACGGATTATGCAAGCAATAAAATATATTATATTTGTCAATTACTAGCATTGGATGTACGTAACTGTGTTAAAACAACGTAAATTCACATTAAGCAGTGGAATAAATCAATTTCTTCTATTTTGTTCCTCATAAAGCACTTGCATCGAGCGATTCTAGTAATAATTGCTTTTTGCCACTCCCAAACGTCTCAACTTGCCTCAGTTCATTCATCATGGATTAGTTCTCAGTGTGAATTTTAAATATAATAAGTGAAATTGAAGTTTAAATTATATTAATCTAATCTAATGAAATATAAGCAGTCTTTTGTTTTATTGCGTATTGCTCTCACCAGTTTTATAAAATGATATCCATGTACGATCTGCGATCTCTCACAATGCTCGTTGTTATAAGGAATAAGGATTCTTCTCATATATATATTTAAGGTAATACTTAGCCCCGACGTTCCGCGAAGCCGAAGACTCGAATCGGATGAACATCAGACAGCAAGGCCACGACAAGGACCGCGGATTGTGAAAATTGTACGTTTCTCCTATTTCTTAATTTATAACTAAATTTATTGGTTTTTCGAGTTACGATGAATGAAGTGTAGTTATGGTTCTCTGCTACATTTCTGTCCACTTGAAGCTTTTTTTAGGAATATAAAACGCTGATTTTCTGATTGCTGATTTTCTCTGCTGAGCTTGCTGATGAGCTGATTTTCTCACAGACAGTGATGTAACTAGGTTTCCATATCTGATCAAGGATATGGTCGAAGCTTTGCGTGCCGCCAATCCATCTCTCTCAGTTAGTCCGAAACTGCATTGCCTTGTGCATCATGTTCCTCAGTTCATGCAGCGATTCCGAACTTGGGGCTTGATGAGCGAACAGGCTATTGAGTCACTTCATTCACTTTTCAACCATTTGGATGCTAGATACTGCGCGATTCGAAACCCCTGTGCCCGATATCTGTCTGTGACTGAGGCTTTCTGCTATAAAAACTACATGTTCGACCGCAACGAAAATCTATAAGTTAGTTGGTTTCCTAGCTGCTGTTTGTTGGTATTTTCCCTATGAATGCTTATTTATATTTTTTTCAGGTTTCGCGCCTATCTCTCCCATCACGATCATGGCTGGAAATGTGGAACGACTTATAGCTTTCTGATTCTGAATTATCGTGAGTGACTATTTATCTATAACATACGCCAAAGGGCACGTATTACTGACTCTCGCTTTTTTTGATGGTTCCATAGATATATTCTAGTGAAGTTGTCGAAATAGCCAGCAAAATTAACAAATAGGACTTATTTTGCCAATATCGGGGATATCTGCTTAGGAAACATGTTCGTGTTCAACGTATATAATTACAGATTTCGTAAAACGCATTGTTTCGCTATCGCGTATCGCCAGCTATAGATGATTTCTCAACATACAACATTTATTATATTTTTTTACAGTTTCGTATCTGAAAAATCACCTGAGTCAGCCATCATCACCTCTTCGTGAGCTTCCTTTCGCCCGTCCATCTGTCTACGGAGCGTCTTCTATATCGATTATGTACATATTTTTGTTTTCCTCGCGTGTTGTGGTTGTTTTCATGTGTCGTTTATTCGCTATGTTGCGAACTTGTTTCTTCAAAGAGTGTTTTCATTACTGTTCAGCGCCCTTTTTGGTGTATTTTTGTTATACTTCTGTGATCTATTCATTCTGAGAGTATTAAAATAGTTTATTTGCTTGAATACATGTTTTCAAAGTTTCAAACAAACTATTCATATTTGAACGTTTCTGAAGGAAATCAAGTGTAGCCAAACGTCAGTCTCGGTTTATTTTGGGCGCGAGCGGCGACCGCTCCGCGGCATGCGGGTCCAGCGGGCGGGATTCCTATTGGGCAACATGCCGTGTTTGTTGAGGCATCTCTATGGCGGATTTTGTTTGTAGCTAGTACAAACAAAACAAATACAGCAGGTACTTCCTACTAGGCTACGTGGTATCTTTCAGTTGCTTAACTCTAGAGAAGTCATGAGCAAATCATATTAGTGTATTTCTTTATTCTCAGAGTACCCCAGTTCCTAAGTTATACCCAGCTATAGTTGACTAGTATTTCAAATAACCTCGTGCAAACTGACTGTCAAAATGGCTAAATAGTGTCAAGTTTAGACTGCTCCAGCTCATGTTCTAAGGAATACTAGCGAAGATGGTATACAACACTACACTACGCTTATTACATTCTATCTTATGTCAAGTTGAACTCAGCTATAGTTGACTAGTATTTGAAATAACCTCGTGCAAACTGACTGTCAAAATGGCAAAATAGTGTCAAGTTTAGACTGTTCCAGCTCATGTAAGAAAGAGATCGATCTGTGAAGACCAAAGTATGCGACGGCTAATGTTATAAACTATACTATACTGTTACTGCATCGCACCGTAACGTGAAACATGTTGAACACAGCGGAAGTTTACGTAACTATTCAATTCACTGCCAGTATAGTTTCAACTACAAACTGCTATAATCGATCTGTTTTCGGAATGATCTTCAGTGAACCTATCGTGAGGTGTTGGAATGATCTGAAGCCAATTCACATTGAAAATGTCAAAAAGTGGTGCAGCTGGGAGTGCTCCAGCTCAGGAATTAGTGGAAGCTGGAGTAGATGGAACAAAGTAGTAGACTTCTACCATCCCCACATATTTCAGTAACTATACCAAAAATTAGGATCTAAGAGCGGGTACAACATTAAAATGCAGAATTACTTGTATATGGCAAGAGTTTACAGAGAAGAACGTCTAACACACCGAATAATATCAATAATTGTGTGAAACAACATTATACATGAAAATAGCCAAAAAAACCGATCACAAACCACTTTTAATCGATCAAACCAAATATTTAGGATCGCGGCAAAAACCGGTGAACTTTGCTAAACGGTGAACTTTGATAGTCGGTGAAGTATGACATTTGCCGCTATCAAGTCTGTTGCTCCCAGCTACAAAAACCTAATACGACTTTATATTCTGTGGCGCACAGCCACAAAAGACAAATTAACGCGGTTATTGACTCTTTGCCGTGCAGCTACAGAAAAAAGTTTATATGGCTATCAAGTATGTTGCTCCCAGATAGAAAAACCCAATACAACTATCTATTCTGTGGCACACAGCCACAAAATACGATATAACGCGGTTATCGACTCTTTGCCTTGCAGCTACAGAAAAAAGTTTATACGGCTATCAAGTCTGTTGCTCATGGCTACACAAACCTAATACGACTTTATATCCTGTGGCGCACAGCCACAAAAGACAAATTAACGCGGTTATTACCTCTTTGCCTTGCAGCTACAGAAAAAAGTTCATACGGCTATCAAGTCTGTTGCTCCCAGCTACAAAAACCTGATACGACAATCTATTCTGTGGCGCACAGCCACAAAAGACAAATTAACGCGGTTATTGACTCTTTGCCGTGCAGCTACAGAAAAAAGTTTATATGGCTATCAAGTATGTTGCTCCCAGCTAGAAAAACCCAATACAACTATCTATTCTGTGGCACACAGCCACAAAATACGATATAACGCGGTTATCGACTCTTTGCCTTGCAGCTACAGAAAAAAGTTTATACGGCTATCAAGTCTGTTGCTCATGGCTACAAAAACCTAATACGACTTTATATCCTGTGGCGCACAGCCACAAAGGACAAATTAACGCGGTTATTACCTCTTTGCCTTGCAGCTACAGAAAAAAGTTCATACGGCTATCAAGTCTGTTGCTCCCAGCTACAAAAACCTGATACGACAATCTATTCTGTGGCGCACAGCCACAAAGACGAATTAACGCGGTTATTGACATTTTGACTTGCAGCTACAAAAAAAAATCATACGGCTATCAAGTCTGTTGCTTCCAACTACAAAAACATAATACGACTTTATATTCTGTAGCGCACAGCCACAAAATACAAATTAACGCGGTTATTGACTCTTTGCCTTGCAGTTACAGAGAACATTTCATACGGCTATCAAATCTGTTGCTCCCAGCTACAAAAACCTAATACGACTTTATATTCTGTGGCGCACAGCCACAAAAGACAAATTAACGCGGTTATTACCTCTTTGCCTTGCAGCTACAGAAAAAAAGTTTATACGGCTATCAAGTCTGTTGCTCCCAGCTACAAAAACCTAATACGACTTTATATTCTGTGGCGCACAGCCACAAAAGACAAATTAACGCGGTTATTGACTCTTTGCCGTGCAGCTACAGAAAAAAGTTTATATGGCTATCAAGTATGTTGCTCCCAGATAGAAAAACCCAATACAACTATCTATTCTGTGGCACACAGCCACAAAATACGATATAACGCGGTTATCGACTCTTTGCCTTGCAGCTACAGAAAAAAGTTTATACGGCTATCAAGTCTGTTGCTCATGGCTACACAAACCTAATACGACTTTATATCCTGTGGCGCACAGCCACAAAAGACAAATTAACGCGGTTATTACCTCTTTGCCTTGCAGCTACAGAAAAAAGTTCATACGGCTATCAAGTCTGTTGCTCCCAGCTACAAAAACCTGATACGACAATCTATTCTGTGGCGCACAGCCACAAAAGACAAATTAACGCGGTTATTGACTCTTTGCCGTGCAGCTACAGAAAAAAGTTTATATGGCTATCAAGTATGTTGCTCCCAGCTTTAAAAACCCAATACAACTATCTATTCTGTGGCGCACAGCCACAAAAGACAAATTAACGCGGTTATTGACTCTTTGCCGTGCAGCTACAGAAAAAAGTTTATATGGCTATCAAGTATGTTGTTCCCAGCTAGAAAAACCCAATACAACTATCTATTCTGTGGCACACAGCCACAAAATACGATATAACGCGGTTATCGACTCTTTGCCTTGCAGCTACAGAAAAAAGTTTATACGGCTATCAAGTCTGTTGCTCATGGCTACAAAAACCTAATACGACTTTATATCCTGTGGCGCACAGCCACAAAAGACAAATTAACGCGGTTATTACCTCTTTGCCTTGCAGCTACAGAAAAAAGTTCATACGGCTATCAAGTCTGTTGCTCCCAGCTACAAAAACCTGATACGACAATCTATTCTGTGGCGCACAGCCACAAAGACGAATTAACGCGGTTATTGACATTTTGACTTGCAGCTACAAAAAAAAATCATACGGCTATCAAGTCTGTTGCTTCCAACTACAAAAACATAATACGACTTTATATTCTGTGGCGCACAGCCACAAAATACAAATTAACGCGGTTATTGACTCTTTGCCTTGCAGTTACAGAGAACATTTCATACGGCTATCAAATCTGTTGCTCCCAGCTACAAAAACCTAATACGACTTTATATTCTGTGGCGCACAGCCACAAAAGACAAATTAACGCGGTTATTACCTCTTTGCCTTGCAGCTACAGGAAAAAAATTTATACGGCTATCAAGTCTGTTGCTCCCAGCTACAAAAACCTAATACGACTTTATATTCTGTGGCGCACAGCCACAAAAGACAAATTAACGCGGTTATTGACTCTTTGCCGTGCAGCTACAGAAAAAAGTTTATATGGCTATCAAGTATGTTGCTCCCAGCTAGAAAAACCCAATACAACTATCTATTCTGTGGCACACAGCCACAAAATACGATATAACGCGGTTATCGACTCTTTGCCTTGCAGCTACAGAAAAAAGTTTATACGGCTATCAAGTCTGTTGCTCATGGCTACAAAAACCTAATACGACTTTATATCCTGTGGCGCACAGCCACAAAAGACAAATTAACGCGGTTATTACCTCTTTGCCTTGCAGCTACAGAAAAAAGTTCATACGGCTATCAAGTCTGTTGCTCCCAGCTACAAAAACCTGATACGACAATCTATTCTGTGGCGCACAGCCACAAAAGACAAATTAACGCGGTTATTACCTCTTTGCCTTGCAGCTACAGAAAAAAGTTCATACGGCTATCAAGTCTGTTGCTCCCAGCTACAAAAACCTGATACGACAATCTATTCTGTGGCGCACAGCCACAAAAGACAAATTAACGCGGTTATTGACTCTTTGCCGTGCAGCTACAGAAAAAAGTTTATATGGCTATCAAGTATGTTGCTCCCAGATAGAAAAACCCAATACAACTATCTATTCTGTGGCACACAGCCACAAAATACGATATAACGCGGTTATCGACTCTTTGCCTTGCAGCTACAGAAAAAAGTTTATACGGCTATCAAGTCTGTTGCTCATGGCTACACAAACCTAATACGACTTTATATTCTGTGGCGCACAGCCACAAAAGACAAATTAACGCGGTTATTACCTCTTTGCCTTGCAGCTACAGAAAAAAAGTTTATACGGCTATCAAGTCTGTTGCTCCCAGCTACAAAAACCTAATACGACTTTATATTCTGTGGCGCACAGCCACAAAAGACAAATTAACGCGGTTATTACCTCTTTGCCTTGCAGCTACAGAAAAAAAGTTTATACGGCTATCAAGTCTGTTGCTCCCAGCTACAAAAACCTAATACGACTTTATATTCTGTGGCGCACAGCCACAAAAGACAAATTAACGCGGTTATTACCTCTTTGCCTTGCAGCTACAGAAAAAAGTTCATACGGCTATCCAGTCTGTTGCTCCCAGCTACAAAAACCTGATACGACAATCTATTCTGTGGCGCACAGCCACAAAGACGAATTAACGCGGTTATTGACATTTTGACTTGCAGCTACAAAAAAAATCATACGGCTATCAAGTCTGTTGCTTCCAACTACAGAAACATAATACGACAATCTATTCTGTGGCGCACAGCCACAAAACACGAAATATCGCGGTTATCGACTTGTTGGCTTGCAGCTACAGAGAAAAGTTCATACGGCTATCAAGTCTGTTGCTCCCAGCTACAAAAACCTGATACGACAATCTATTCTGTGGCGCACAGCCACAAAAGACAAATTAACGCGGTTATTACCTCTTTGCCTTGCAGCTACAGAAAAAAAGTTTATATGGCTATCAAGTCTGTTGCTCCCAGCTACAAAAACCTAATACGACTTTATATTCTGTGGCGCACAGCCACAAAAGACAAATTAACGCGGTTATTGACTCTTTGCCGTGCAGCTACAGAAAAAAGTTTATATGGCTATCAAGTATGTTGTTCCCAGCTAGAAAAACCCAATACAACTATCTATTCTGTGGCACACAGCCACAAAATACGATATAACGCGGTTATCGACTCTTTGCCTTGCAGCTACAGAAAAAAGTTTATACGGCTATCAAGTCTGTTGCTCATGGCTACAAAAACCTAATACGACTTTATATCCTGTGGCGCACAGCCACAAAAGACAAATTAACGCGGTTATTACCTCTTTGCCTTGCAGCTACAGAAAAAAGTTCATACGGCTATCAAGTCTGTTGCTCCTAGCTACAAAAACCTGATACGACAATCTATTCTGTGGCGCACAGCCACAAAGACGAATTAACGCGGTTATTGACATTTTGACTTGCAGCTACAAAAAAAATCATACGGCTATCAAGTCTGTTGCTTCCAACTACAGAAACATAATACGACAATCTATTCTGTGGCGCACAGCCACAAAACACAAAATATCGCGGTTATCGACTTGTTGGCTTGCAGCTACAGAGAAAAGTTCATACGGCTATCAAGTCTGTTGCTCCCAGCTACAAAAACCTGATACGACAATCTATTCTGTGGCGCACAGCCACAAAAGACAAATTAACGCGGTTATTACCTCTTTGCCTTGCAGCTACAGAAAAAAGTTCATACGGCTATCAAATCTGTTGCTCCCAGCTACAAAAATCTAATACGACAATCTATTCTGTGGCGCACAGCCACAAAATACAAATTATCGCGGTTATCGACTTGTTGGCTTGCAGCTACCGAGAAAAGTTCATACGGCTATCAAGTCTGTTGCTCCCAGCTACAAAAACCTAATACGACTATATATTCTGTGGCGCACAGCCACAAAAGACGAATTAACGCGGTTATTGACTATTTGCCTCGCAGTTACAGAGAACATTTCATACGGCTATCAAATCTGTTGCTCCCAGCTACAAAAACCTAATACGACAATCTATTCTGTGGCGCACAGCCACAAAGACGAATTAACGCGGTTATTGACATTTTGACTTGCAGCTACAAAAAAAAATCATACGGCTATCAAGTCTGTTGCTTCCAACTACAAAAACATAATACGACTTTATATTCTGTGGCGCACAGCCACAAAATACAAATTAACGCGGTTATTGACTCTTTGCCTTGCAGTTACAGAGAACATTTCATACGGCTATCAAATCTGTTGCTCCCAGCTACAAAAACCTAATACGACTTTATATTCTGTGGCGCACAGCCACAAAAGACAAATTAACGCGGTTATTACCTCTTTGCCTTGCAGCTACAGAAAAAAAGTTTATACGGCTATCAAGTCTGTTGCTCCCAGCTACAAAAACCTAATACGACTTTATATTCTGTGGCGCACAGCCACAAAAGACAAATTAATGCGGTTATTGACTCTTTGCCGTGCAGCTACAGAAAAAAGTTTATATGGCTATCAAGTATGTTGTTCCCAGCTAGAAAAACCCAATACAACTATCTATTCTGTGGCACACAGCCACAAAATACGATATAACGCGGTTATCGACTCTTTGCCTTGCAGCTACAGAAAAAAGTTTATACGGCTATCAAGTCTGTTGCTCATGGCTACAAAAACCTAATACGACTTTATATCCTGTGGCGCACAGCCACAAAGGACAAATTAACGCGGTTATTACCTCTTTGCCTTGCAGCTACAGAAAAAAGTTCATACGGCTATCAAGTCTGTTGCTCCCAGCTACAAAAACCTGATACGACAATCTATTCTGTGGCGCACAGCCACAAAGACGAATTAACGCGGTTATTGACATTTTGACTTGCAGCTACAAAAAAAAATCATACGGCTATCAAGTCTGTTGCTTCCAACTACAAAAACATAATACGACTTTATATTCTGTAGCGCACAGCCACAAAATACAAATTAACGCGGTTATTGACTCTTTGCCTTGCAGTTACAGAGAACATTTCATACGGCTATCAAATCTGTTGCTCCCAGCTACAAAAACCTAATACGACTTTATATTCTGTGGCGCACAGCCACAAAAGACAAATTAACGCGGTTATTACCTCTTTGCCTTGCAGCTACAGAAAAAAAGTTTATACGGCTATCAAGTCTGTTGCTCCCAGCTACAAAAACCTAATACGACTTTATATTCTGTGGCGCACAGCCACAAAAGACAAATTAACGCGGTTATTGACTCTTTGCCGTGCAGCTACAGAAAAAAGTTTATATGGCTATCAAGTATGTTGCTCCCAGATAGAAAAACCCAATACAACTATCTATTCTGTGGCACACAGCCACAAAATACGATATAACGCGGTTATTACCTCTTTGCCTTGCAGCTACAGAAAAAAGTTCATACGGCTATCAAGTCTGTTGCTCCCAGCTACAAAAACCTGATACGACAATCTATTCTGTGGCGCACAGCCACAAAGACGAATTAACGCGGTTATTGACATTTTGACTTGCAGCTACAAAAAAAAATCATACGGCTATCAAGTCTGTTGCTTCCAACTACAAAAACATAATACGACTTTATATTCTGTAGCGCACAGCCACAAAATACAAATTAACGCGGTTATTGACTCTTTGACTTGCAGTTACAGAGAACATTTCATACGGCTATCAAATCTGTTGCTCCCAGCTACAAAAACCTAATACGACTTTATATTCTGTGGCGCACAGCCACAAAAGACAAATTAACGCGGTTATTACCTCTTTGCCTTGCAGCTACAGAAAAAAAGTTTATACGGCTATCAAGTCTGTTGCTCCCAGCTACAAAAACCTAATACGACTTTATATTCTGTGGCGCACAGCCACAAAAGACAAATTAACGCGGTTATTGACTCTTTGCCGTGCAGCTACAGAAAAAAGTTTATATGGCTATCAAGTATGTTGCTCCCAGATAGAAAAACCCAATACAACTATCTATTCTGTGGCACACAGCCACAAAATACGATATAACGCGGTTATCGACTCTTTGCCTTGCAGCTACAGAAAAAAGTTTATACGGCTATCAAGTCTGTTGCTCATGGCTACACAAACCTAATACGACTTTATATCCTGTGGCGCACAGCCACAAAAGACAAATTAACGCGGTTATTACCTCTTTGCCTTGCAGCTACAGAAAAAAGTTCATACGGCTATCAAGTCTGTTGCTCCCAGCTACAAAAACCTGATACGACAATCTATTCTGTGGCGCACAGCCACAAAAGACAAATTAACGCGGTTATTGACTCTTTGCCGTGCAGCTACAGAAAAAAGTTTATATGGCTATCAAGTATGTTGCTCCCAGCTAGAAAAACCCAATACAACTATCTATTCTGTGGCGCACAGCCACAAAAGACAAATTAACGCGGTTATTGACTCTTTGCCGTGCAGCTACAGAAAAAAGTTTATATGGCTATCAAGTATGTTGTTCCCAGCTAGAAAAACCCAATACAACTATCTATTCTGTGGCACACAGCCACAAAATACGATATAACGCGGTTATCGACTCTTTGCCTTGCAGCTACAGAAAAAAGTTTATACGGCTATCAAGTCTGTTGCTCATGGCTACAAAAACCTAATACGACTTTATATCCTGTGGCGCACAGCCACAAAAGACAAATTAACGCGGTTATTACCTCTTTGCCTTGCAGCTACAGAAAAAAGTTCATACGGCTATCAAGTCTGTTGCTCCCAGCTACAAAAACCTGATACGACAATCTATTCTGTGGCGCACAGCCACAAAGACGAATTAACGCGGTTATTGACATTTTGACTTGCAGCTACAAAAAAAAAATCATACGGCTATCAAGTCTGTTGCTTCCAACTACAAAAACATAATACGACTTTATATTCTGTGGCGCACAGCCACAAAATACAAATTAACGCGGTTATTGACTCTTTGCCTTGCAGTTACAGAGAACATTTCATACGGCTATCAAATCTGTTGCTCCCAGCTACAAAAACCTAATACGACTTTATATTCTGTGGCGCACAGCCACAAAAGACAAATTAACGCGGTTATTACCTCTTTGCCTTGCAGCTACAGGAAAAAAATTTATACGGCTATCAAGTCTGTTGCTCCCAGCTACAAAAACCTAATACGACTTTATATTCTGTGGCGCACAGCCACAAAAGACAAATTAACGCGGTTATTGACTCTTTGCGGTGCAGCTACAGAAAAAAGTTTATATGGCTATCAAGTATGTTGCTCCCAGCTAGAAAAACCCAATACAACTATCTATTCTGTGGCACACAGCCACAAAATACGATATAACGCGGTTATCGACTCTTTGCCTTGCAGCTACAGAAAAAAGTTTATACGGCTATCAAGTCTGTTGCTCATGGCTACAAAAACCTAATACGACTTTATATCCTGTGGCGCACAGCCACAAAAGACAAATTAACGCGGTTATTACCTCTTTGCCTTGCAGCTACAGAAAAAAGTTCATACGGCTATCAAGTCTGTTGCTCCCAGCTACAAAAACCTGATACGACAATCTATTCTGTGGCGCACAGCCACAAAAGACAAATTAACGCGGTTATTACCTCTTTGCCTTGCAGCTACAGAAAAAAGTTCATACGGCTATCAAGTCTGTTGCTCCCAGCTACAAAAACCTAATACGACTTTATATTCTGTGGCGCACAGCCACAAAAGACAAATTAACGCGGTTATTGACTCTTTGCCGTGCAGCTACAGGAAAAAGGTTATACGGCTATCAAGTATGTTGCTCCCAGCTACAAAAACCTGATACGACTATCTATTCTGTGGCGCACAGCCACAAAATACGAATTAACGCGGTTATCGACTCTTTGCCTTGCAGCTACAGAGAACAGTTCATACGGCTATCAAATCTGTTGCTCCCAGCTACAAAAACCTAATACGACAATCTATTCTGTGGCGCACAGCCACAAAACACGAAATATCGCGGTTATCGACTTGTTGGCTTGCAGCTACAGAGAAAAGTTCATACGGCTATCAAGTCTGTTGCTCCCAGCTACAAAAACCTGATACGACAATCTATTCTGTGGCGCACAGCCACAAAAGACAAATTAACGCGGTTATTACTGCTTTGCCTTGCAGCTACAGAAAAAAGTTCATACGGCCATCAAGTCTGTTGCTCCCAGCTACAAAAACCTAATACGACTTTATATTCTGTGGCGCACAGCCACAAAAGACAAATTAACGCGGTTATTGACTCTTTGCCGTGCAGCTACAGGAAAAAGGTTATACGGCTACCAAGTATGTTGCTCCCAGCTACAAAAACCTAATACGACTATCTATTCTGTGGCGCACAGCCACAAAATACGAATTGACGCGGTTATCGACTCTTTGCCTTGCAGCTACAGAGAACAGTTCATACGGCTATCAAATCTGTTGCTCCCAGCTACAAAAACCTAATACGACAATCTATTCTGTGGCGCACAGCCACAAAATACAAATTATCGCGGTTATCGACTTGTTGGCTTGCAGCTACAGAGAAAAGTTCATACGGCTATCAAGTCTGTTGCTCCCAGCTACAAAAACCTAATACGACTATATATTCTGTGGCGCACAGCCACAAAAGACGAATTAACGCGGTTATTGACTCTTTGCCTCGCAGTTACAGAGAACATTTCATACGGCTATCAAATCTGTTGCTCCCAGCTACAAAAACCTAATACGACAATATATTCTGTGGCGCACAGCCACAAAGACGAATTAACGCGGTTATTGACATTTTGACTTGCAGCTACAAAAAAAAATCATACGGCTATCAAGTCTGTTGCTTCCAACTACAAAAACATAATACGAATTTATATTCTGTGGCGCACAGCCACAAAATACAAATTAACGCGGTTATTGACTCTTTGCCTTGCAGTTACAGAGAACATTTCATACGGCTATCAAATCTGTTGCTCCCAGCTACAAAAACCTAATACGACTTTATATTCTGTGGCGCACAGCCACAAAAGACAAATTAACGCGGTTATTACCTCTTTGCCTTGCAGCTACAGAAAAAAAAGTTTATACGGCTATCAAGTCTGTTGCTCCCAGCTACAAAAACCTAATACGACTTTATATTGTGTGGCGCACAGCCACAAAAGACAAATTAACGCGGTTATTGACTCTTTGCCGTGCAGCTACAGAAAAAAGTTTATATGGCTATCAAGTATGTTGCTCATGGCTACAAAAACCTAATACGACTTTATATCCTGTGGCGCACAGCCACAAAAGACAAATTAACGCGGTTATTACCTCTTTGCCTTGCAGCTACAGAAAAAAGTTCATACGGCTATCAAGTCTGTTGCTCCCAGCTACAAAAACCTAATACGACTTTATATTCTGTGGCGCACAGCCACAAAAGACAAATTAACGCGTTGCCGTGCAGCTACAGGAAAAAGGTTATACGGCTATCAAGTATGTTGCTCCCAGCTACAAAAACCTGATACGACTATCTATTCTGTGGCGCACAGCCACAAAATACGAATTAACGCGGTTATCGACTCTTTGCCTTGCAGCTACAGAGAACAGTTCATACGGCTATCAAATCTGTCGCTCCCAGCTACAAAAACCTAATACGACAATCTATTCTGTGGCGCACAGCCACAAAACACGAAATATCGCGGTTATCGACTTGTTGGCTTGCAGCTACAGAGAAAAGTTCATACGGCTATCAAGTCTGTTGCTCCCAGCTACAAAAACCTGATACGACAATATATTCTGTGGCGCACAGCCACAAAAGACAAATTAACGCGGTTATTACTTCTTTGCCTTGCAGCTACAGAAAAAAGTTCATACGGCCATCAAGTCTGTTGCTCCCAGCTACAAAAACCTAATACGACTTCATATTCTGTGGCGCACAGCCACAAAAGACGAATTAACGCGGTTATTGACTCTTTGCCGTGCAGCTACAGGAAAAAGGTTATACGGCTACCAAGTATGTTGCTCCCAGCTACAAAAACCTAATACGACTATCTATTCTGTGGCGCACAGCCACAAAATACGAATTGACGCGGTTATCGACTCTTTGCCTTGCAGCTACAGAGAACAGTTCATACGGCTATCAAATCTGTTGCTCCCAGCTACAAAAACCTAATACGACAATCTATTCTGTGGCGCACAGCCACAAAATACAAATTATCGCGGTTATCGACTTGTTGGCTTGCAGCTACAGAGAAAAGTTCATACGGCTATCAAGTCTGTTGCTCCCAGCTACAAAACCCTAATACGACTATATATTCTGTGGCGCACAGCCACAAAAGACGAATTAACGCGGTTATTGACTCTTTGCCTCGCAGTTACAGAGAACATTTCATACGGCTATCAAATCTGTTGCTCCCAGCTACAAAAACCTAATACGACTTTATATTCTGTGGCGCACAGCCACAAAAGACAAATTAACGCGGTTATTGACTCTTTGCCGTGCAGCTACAGAAAAAAGTTTATATGGCTATCATATATGTTGCTCCCAGCTAGAAAAACCCAATACAACTATCTATTCTGTGGCACACAGCCACAAAATACGATATAACGCGGTTATCGACTCTTTGCCTTGCAGCTACAGAAAAAAAGTTTATACGGCTATCAAGTCTGTTGCTCATGGCTACAAAAACCTAATACGACTTTATATCCTGTGGCGCACAGCCACAAAAGACAAATTAACGCGGTTATTACCTCTTTGCCTTGCAGCTACAGAAAAAGGTTCATACGGCTATCAAGTCTGTTGCTCCCAGCTACAAAAACCTAATACGACTTTATATTCTGTGGCGCACAGCCACAAAAGACGAATTAACGCGGTTATTGACTCTTTGCCGTGCAGCTACAGGAAAAAGGTTATACGGCTACCAAGTATGTTGCTCCCAGCTACAAAAACCTAATACGACTATCTATTCTGTGGCGCACAGCCACAAAATACGAATTGACGCGGTTATCGACTCTTTGCCTTGCAGCTACAGAGAACAGTTCATACGGCTATCACATCTGTCGCTCCCAGCTACAAAAACCTAATACGACAATCTATTCTGTGGCGCACAGCCACAAAACACGAAATATCGCGGTTATCGACTTGTTGGCTTGCAGCTACAGAGAAAAGTTCATACGGCTATCAAGTCTGTTGCTCCCAGCTACAAAAACCTGATACGACAATATATTCTGTGGCGCACAGCCACAAAAGACAAATTAACGCGGTTATTACTTCTTTGCCTTGCAGCTACAGAAAAAAGTTCATACGGCCATCAAGTCTGTTGCTCCCAGCTACAAAAACCTAATACGACTTCATATTCTGTGGCGCACAGCCACAAAAGACGAATTAACGCGGTTATTGACTCTTTGCCGTGCAGCTACAGGAAAAAGGTTATACGGCTACCAAGTATGTTGCTCCCAGCTACAAAAACCTAATACGAATTTATATTCTGTGGCGCACAGCCACAAAATACAAATTAACGCGGTTATTGACTCTTTGCCTTGCAGTTACAGAGAACATTTCATACGGCTATCAAATCTGTTGCTCCCAGCTACAAAAACCTAATACGACTTTATATTCTGTGGCGCACAGCCACAAAAGACAAATTAACGCGGTTATTACCTCTTTGCCTTGCAGCTACAGAAAAAAAAGTTTATACGGCTATCAAGTCTGTTGCTCCCAGCTACAAAAACCTAATACGACTTTATATTCTGTGGCGCACAGCCACAAAAGACAAATTAACGCGGTTATTGACTCTTTGCCGTGCAGCTACAGAAAAAAGTTTATATGGCTATCAAGTATGTTGCTCATGGCTACAAAAACCTAATACGACTTTATATCCTGTGGCGCACAGCCACAAAAGACAAATTAACGCGGTTATTACCTCTTTGCCTTGCAGCTACAGAAAAAAGTTCATACGGCTATCAAGTCTGTTGCTCCCAGCTACAAAAACCTAATACGACTTTATATTCTGTGGCGCACAGCCACAAAAGACAAATTAACGCGGTTATTGACTCTTTGCCGTGCAGCTACAGGAAAAAGGTTATACGGCTATCAAGTATGTTGCTCCCAGCTACAAAAACCTGATACGACTATCTATTCTGTGGCGCACAGCCACAAAATACGAATTAACGCGGTTATCGACTCTTTGCCTTGCAGCTACAGAGAACAGTTCATACGGCTATCAAATCTGTCGCTCCCAGCTACAAAAACCTAATACGACAATCTATTCTGTGGCGCACAGCCACAAAACACGAAATATCGCGGTTATCGACTTGTTGGCTTGCAGCTACAGAGAAAAGTTCATACGGCTATCAAGTCTGTTGCTCCCAGCTACAAAAACCTGATACGACAATATATTCTGTGGCGCACAGCCACAAAAGACAAATTAACGCGGTTATTACTTCTTTGCCTTGCAGCTACAGAAAAAAGTTCATACGGCCATCAAGTCTGTTGCTCCCAGCTACAAAAACCTAATACGACTTCATATTCTGTGGCGCACAGCCACAAAAGACGAATTAACGCGGTTATTGACTCTTTGCCGTGCAGCTACAGGAAAAAGGTTATACGGCTACCAAGTATGTTGCTCCCAGCTACAAAAACCTAATACGACTATCTATTCTGTGGCGCACAGCCACAAAATACGAATTGACGCGGTTATCGACTCTTTGCCTTGCAGCTACAGAGAACAGTTCATACGGCTATCAAATCTGTTGCTCCCAGCTACAAAAACCTAATACGACAATCTATTCTGTGGCGCACAGCCACAAAATACAAATTATCGCGGTTATCGACTTGTTGGCTTGCAGCTACAGAGAAAAGTTCATACGGCTATCAAGTCTGTTGCTCCCAGCTACAAAACCCTAATACGACTATATATTCTGTGGCGCACAGCCACAAAAGACGAATTAACGCGGTTATTGACTCTTTGCCTCGCAGTTACAGAGAACATTTCATACGGCTATCAAATCTGTTGCTCCCAGCTACAAAAACCTAATACGACTTTATATTCTGTGGCGCACAGCCACAAAAGACAAATTAACGCGGTTATTGACTCTTTGCCGTGCAGCTACAGAAAAAAGTTTATATGGCTATCATATATGTTGCTCCCAGCTAGAAAAACCCAATACAACTATCTATTCTGTGGCACACAGCCACAAAATACGATATAACGCGGTTATCGACTCTTTGCCTTGCAGCTACAGAAAAAAAGTTTATACGGCTATCAAGTCTGTTGCTCATGGCTACAAAAACCTAATACGACTTTATATCCTGTGGCGCACAGCCACAAAAGACAAATTAACGCGGTTATTACCTCTTTGCCTTGCAGCTACAGAAAAAAGTTCATACGGCTATCAAGTCTGTTGCTCCCAGCTACAAAAACCTAATACGACTTTATATTCTGTGGCGCACAGCCACAAAAGACGAATTAACGCGGTTATTGACTCTTTGCCGTGCAGCTACAGGAAAAAGGTTATACGGCTACCAAGTATGTTGCTCCCAGCTACAAAAACCTAATACGACTATCTATTCTGTGGCGCACAGCCACAAAATACGAATTGACGCGGTTATCGACTCTTTGCCTTGCAGCTACAGAGAACAGTTCATACGGCTATCACATCTGTCGCTCCCAGCTACAAAAACCTAGTACGACAATCTATTCTGTGGCGCACAGCCACAAAACACGAAATATCGCGGTTATCGACTTGTTGGCTTACAGCTACAGAGAAAAGTTCATACGGCTATCAAGTCTGTTGCTCCCAGCTACAAAAACCTGATACGACAATATATTCTGTGGCGCACAGCCACAAAAGACAAATTAACGCGGTTATTACTTCTTTGCCTTGCAGCTACAGAAAAAAGTTCATACGGCCATCAAGTCTGTTGCTCCCAGCTACAAAAACCTAATACGACTTCATATTCTGTGGCGCACAGCCACAAAAGACGAATTAACGCGGTTATTGACTCTTTGCCGTGCAGCTACAGGAAAAAGGTTATACGGCTACCAAGTATGTTGCTCCCAGCTACAAAAACCTAATACGACTATCTATTCTGTGGCGCACAGCCACAAAATACGAATTGACGCGGTTATCGACTCTTTGCCTTGCAGCTACAGAGAACAGTTCATACGGTTATCGACTTGTTGGCTTGCAGCTACAGAGAAAAGTTCAAGTCTGTTGCTCCCAGCTACAAAAACCTAATACGACTTTATATTCTGTGGCGCACAGCCACAAAAGACAAATTAACGCGGTTATTGACTCTTTGCCGTGCAGCTACAGGAAAAAGGTTATACGGCTATCAAGTATGTTGCTCCCAGCTACAAAAACCTGATACGACTATCTATTCTGTGGCGCACAGCCACAAAATACGAATTAACGCGGTTATCGACTCTTTGCCTTGCAGCTACAGAGAACAGTTCATACGGCTATCAAATCTGTCGCTCCCAGCTACAAAAACCTAATACGACAATCTATTCTGTGGCGCACAGCCACAAAACACGAAATATCGCGGTTATCGACTTGTTGGCTTGCAGCTACAGAGAAAAGTTCATACGGCTATCAAGTCTGTTGCTCCCAGCTACAAAAACCTGATACGACAATATATTCTGTGGCGCACAGCCACAAAAGACAAATTAACGCGGTTATTACTTCTTTGCCTTGCAGCTACAGAAAAAAGTTCATACGGCCATCAAGTCTGTTGCTCCCAGCTACAAAAACCTAATACGACTTCATATTCTGTGGCGCACAGCCACAAAAGACGAATTAACGCGGTTATTGACTCTTTGCCGTGCAGCTACAGGAAAAAGGTTATACGGCTACCAAGTATGTTGCTCCCAGCTACAAAAACCTAATACGACTATCTATTCTGTGGCGCACAGCCACAAAATACGAATTGACGCGGTTATCGACTCTTTGCCTTGCAGCTACAGAGAACAGTTCATACGGCTATCAAATCTGTTGCTCCCAGCTACAAAAACCTAATACGACAATCTATTCTGTGGCGCACAGCCACAAAATACAAATTATCGCGGTTATCGACTTGTTGGCTTGCAGCTACAGAGAAAAGTTCATACGGCTATCAAGTCTGTTGCTCCCAGCTACAAAACCCTAATACGACTATATATTCTGTGGCGCACAGCCACAAAAGACGAATTAACGCGGTTATTGACTCTTTGCCTCGCAGTTACAGAGAACATTTCATACGGCTATCAAATCTGTTGCTCCCAGCTACAAAAACCTAATACGACTTTATATTCTGTGGCGCACAGCCACAAAAGACAAATTAACGCGGTTATTGACTCTTTGCCGTGCAGCTACAGAAAAAAGTTTATATGGCTATCATATATGTTGCTCCCAGCTAGAAAAACCCAATACAACTATCTATTCTGTGGCACACAGCCACAAAATACGATATAACGCGGTTATCGACTCTTTGCCTTGCAGCTACAGAAAAAAAGTTTATACGGCTATCAAGTCTGTTGCTCATGGCTACAAAAACCTAATACGACTTTATATCCTGTGGCGCACAGCCACAAAAGACAAATTAACGCGGTTATTACCTCTTTGCCTTGCAGCTACAGAAAAAAGTTCATACGGCTATCAAGTCTGTTGCTCCCAGCTACAAAAACCTAATACGACTTTATATTCTGTGGCGCACAGCCACAAAAGACGAATTAACGCGGTTATTGACTCTTTGCCGTGCAGCTACAGGAAAAAGGTTATACGGCTACCAAGTATGTTGCTCCCAGCTACAAAAACCTAATACGACTATCTATTCTGTGGCGCACAGCCACAAAATACGAATTGACGCGGTTATCGACTCTTTGCCTTGCAGCTACAGAGAACAGTTCATACGGCTATCACATCTGTCGCTCCCAGCTACAAAAACCTAATACGACAATCTATTCTGTGGCGCACAGCCACAAAACACGAAATATCGCGGTTATCGACTTGTTGGCTTGCAGCTACAGAGAAAAGTTCATACGGCTATCAAGTCTGTTGCTCCCAGCTACAAAAACCTGATACGACAATATATTCTGTGGCGCACAGCCACAAAAGACAAATTAACGCGGTTATTACTTCTTTGCCTTGCAGCTACAGAAAAAAGTTCATACGGCCATCAAGTCTGTTGCTCCCAGCTACAAAAACCTAATACGACTTCATATTCTGTGGCGCACAGCCATAAAAGACGAATTAACGCGGTTATTGACTCTTTGCCGTGCAGCTACAGGAAAAAGGTTATACGGCTACCAAGTATGTTGCTCCCAGCTACAAAAACCTAATACGAATTTATATTCTGTGGCGCACAGCCACAAAATACAAATTAACGCGGTTATTGACTCTTTGCCTTGCAGTTACAGAGAACATTTCATACGGCTATCAAATCTGTTGCTCCCAGCTACAAAAACCTAATACGACTTTATATTCTGTGGCGCACAGCCACAAAAGACAAATTAACGCGGTTATTACCTCTTTGCCTTGCAGCTACAGAAAAAAAAGTTTATACGGCTATCAAGTCTGTTGCTCCCAGCTACAAAAACCTAATACGACTTTATATTCTGTGGCGCACAGCCACAAAAGACAAATTAACGCGGTTATTGACTCTTTGCCGTGCAGCTACAGAAAAAAGTTTATATGGCTATCAAGTATGTTGCTCATGGCTACAAAAACCTAATACGACTTTATATCCTGTGGCGCACAGCCACAAAAGACAAATTAACGCGGTTATTACCTCTTTGCCTTGCAGCTACAGAAAAAAGTTCATACGGCTATCAAGTCTGTTGCTCCCAGCTACAAAAACCTAATACGACTTTATATTCTGTGGCGCACAGCCACAAAAGACAAATTAACGCGGTTATTGACTCTTTGCCGTGCAGCTACAGGAAAAAGGTTATACGGCTATCAAGTATGTTGCTCCCAGCTACAAAAACCTGATACGACTATCTATTCTGTGGCGCACAGCCACAAAATACGAATTAACGCGGTTATCGACTCTTTGCCTTGCAGCTACAGAGAACAGTTCATACGGCTATCAAATCTGTCGCTCCCAGCTACAAAAACCTAATACGACAATCTATTCTGTGGCGCACAGCCACAAAACACGAAATATCGCGGTTATCGACTTGTTGGCTTGCAGCTACAGAGAAAAGTTCATACGGCTATCAAGTCTGTTGCTCCCAGCTACAAAAACCTGATACGACAATATATTCTGTGGCGCACAGCCACAAAAGACAAATTAACGCGGTTATTACTTCTTTGCCTTGCAGCTACAGAAAAAAGTTCATACGGCCATCAAGTCTGTTGCTCCCAGCTACAAAAACCTAATACGACTTCATATTCTGTGGCGCACAGCCACAAAAGACGAATTAACGCGGTTATTGACTCTTTGCCGTGCAGCTACAGGAAAAAGGTTATACGGCTACCAAGTATGTTGCTCCCAGCTACAAAAACCTAATACGACTATCTATTCTGTGGCGCACAGCCACAAAATACGAATTGACGCGGTTATCGACTCTTTGCCTTGCAGCTACAGAGAACAGTTCATACGGCTATCAAATCTGTTGCTCCCAGCTACAAAAACCTAATACGACAATCTATTCTGTGGCGCACAGCCACAAAATACAAATTATCGCGGTTATCGACTTGTTGGCTTGCAGCTACAGAGAAAAGTTCATACGGCTATCAAGTCTGTTGCTCCCAGCTACAAAACCCTAATACGACTATATATTCTGTGGCGCACAGCCACAAAAGACGAATTAACGCGGTTATTGACTCTTTGCCTCGCAGTTACAGAGAACATTTCATACGGCTATCAAATCTGTTGCTCCCAGCTACAAAAAACCTAATACGACTTTATATTCTGTGGCGCACAGCCACAAAAGACAAATTAACGCGGTTATTGACTCTTTGCCGTGCAGCTACAGAAAAAAGTTTATATGGCTATCATATATGTTGCTCCCAGCTAGAAAAACCCAATACAACTATCTATTCTGTGGCACACAGCCACAAAATACGATATAACGCGGTTATCGACTCTTTGCCTTGCAGCTACAGAAAAAAAGTTTATACGGCTATCAAGTCTGTTGCTCATGGCTACAAAAACCTAATACGACTTTATATCCTGTGGCGCACAGCCACAAAAGACAAATTAACGCGGTTATTACCTCTTTGCCTTGCAGCTACAGAAAAAAGTTCATACGGCTATCAAGTCTGTTGCTCCCAGCTACAAAAACCTAATACGACTTTATATTCTGTGGCGCACAGCCACAAAAGACGAATTAACGCGGTTATTGACTCTTTGCCGTGCAGCTACAGGAAAAAGGTTATACGGCTACCAGTATGTTGCTCCCAGCTACAAAAACCTAATACGACTATCTATTCTGTGGCGCACAGCCACAAAATACGAATTGACGCGGTTATCGACTCTTTGCCTTGCAGCTACAGAGAACAGTTCATACGGCTATCACATCTGTCGCTCCCAGCTACAAAAACCTAATACGACAATCTATTCTGTGGCGCACAGCCACAAAACACGAAATATCGCGGTTATCGACTTGTTGGCTTGCAGCTACAGAGAAAAGTTCATACGGCTATCAAGTCTGTTGCTCCCAGCTACAAAAACCTGATACGACAATATATTCTGTGGCGCACAGCCACAAAAGACAAATTAACGCGGTTATTACTTCTTTGCCTTGCAGCTACAGAAAAAAGTTCATACGGCCATCAAGTCTGTTGCTCCCAGCTACAAAAACCTAATACGACTTCATATTCTGTGGCGCACAGCCACAAAAGACGAATTAACGCGGTTATTGACTCTTTGCCGTGCAGCTACAGGAAAAAGGTTATACGGCTACCAAGTATGTTGCTCCCAGCTATAAAAACCTAATACGACTATCTATTCTGTGGCGCACAGCCACAAAATACGAATTGACGCGGTTATCGACTCTTTGCCTTGCAGCTACAGAGAACAGTTCATACGGCTATCAAATCTGTTGCTCCCAGCTACAAAAACCTAATACGACAATCTATTCTGTGGCGCACAGCCACAAAATACAAATTATCGCGGTTATCGACTTGTTGGCTTGCAGCTACAGAGAAAAGTTCATACGGCTATCAAGTCTGTTGCTCCCAGCTACAAAACCCTAATACGACTATATATTCTGTGGCGCACAGCCACAAAAGACGAATTAACGCGGTTATTGACTCTTTGCCGTGCAGCTACAGAAAAAAATTTATATGGCTATCAAGTATGTTGCTCCCAGCTAGAAAAACCCAATACAACTATCTATTCTGTGGCACACAGCCACAAAATACGATATAACGCGGTTATCGACTCTTTGCCTTGCAGCTACAGAAAAAAGTTCATACGGCTATCAAGTCTGTTGCTCCCAGCTACAAAAACCTGATACGACAATCTATTCTGTGGCGCACAGCCACAAAAGACAAATTAACGCGGTTATTACCTCTTTGCCTTGCAGCTACAGAAAAAAGTTCATACGGCTATCAAGTCTGTTGCTCCCAGCTACAAAAACCTGATACGACAATCTATTCTGTGGCGCACAGCCACAAAAGACAAATTAACGCGGTTATTACCTCTTTGCCTTGCAGCTACAGAAAAAAGTTCATACGGCTATCAAGTCTGTTGCTCATGGCTACAAAAACCTAATACAACTTTATATCCTATGGCGCACAGCCACAAAAGACAAATTAACGCGGTTATTACCTCTTTGCCTTGCAGCTACAGAAAAAAGTTCATACGGCTATCAAGTCTGTTGCTCTCAGCTACAAAAACCTGATACGACAATCTATTCTGTGGCGCACAGCCACAAAAGACAAATTAACGCGGTTATTACCTCTTTGCCTTGCAGCTACAGAAAAAAAGTTCATACGGCTATCAAGTATGTTGCTCCCAGCTACAAAAACCTGATACGACAATCTATTCTGTGGCGCACAGCCACAAAAGACAAATTAACGCGGTTATTACCTCTTTGCCTTGCAGCTACAGAAAAAAGTTCATACGGCTATCAAGTCTGTTGCTCCCAGCTACAAAAACCTGATACGACAATCTATTCTGTGGCGCACAGCCACAAAAGACAAATTAACGCGGTTATTACCTCTTTGCCTTGCAGCTACAGAAAAAAGTTCATACGGCTATCAAGTCTGTTGCTCCCAGCTACAAAAACCTAATACGACTTTATATTCTGTGGCGCACAGCCACAAAAGACAAATTAACGCGGTTATTGACTCTTTGCCGTGCAGCTACAGGAAAAAGGTTATACGGCTATCAAATATGTTGCTCCCAGCTACAAAAACCTAATACGACTATCTATTCTGTGGCGCACAGCCACAAAATACGAATTATCGCGGTTATCGACTTGTTGGCTTGCAGCTACATAGAAAAGTTCATACGGCTATCAAGTCTGTTGCTCCCAGCTACAAAAACCTGATACGACAATCTATTCTGTGGCGCACAGCCACAAAAGACAAATTAACGCGGTTATTACCTCTTTGCCTTGCAGCTACAGAAAAAAATTCATACGGCTATCAAGTATGTTGCTCCCAGCTACGAAAACCTAATACGACTCTATATTCTGTGGCGCACAGTTACAAAAGACAAATTAACGCGGATATTGACTCTTTGCCGTGCAGCTACAGGAAAAAGGTTATACGGCTATCAAGTATGTTGCTCCCAGCTAAAAAAACCTAATACGACTATCTATTCTGTGGCGCACAGCCACAGAATACGAATTAACGCGGTTATCGACTCTTTGCCTTGCAGCTACAGAGAACAGTTCATACGGCTATCAAGTCTGTTGCTCCCAGCTACAAAAACCTAATACGACTATATATTCTGTGGCGCACAGCCACAAAAGACGAATTAACGCGGTTATTGACTCTTTGCCTCGCAGTTACAGAGAATATTTCATACGGCTATCAAATCTGTTGCTCCCAGCTACAAAAACCTAATACGACAATCTATTCTGTGGCGCACAGCCACAAAAGACAAATTAACGCGGTTATTGACTCTTTGCCGTGCAGCTACAGGAAAAAGGTTATACGGCTACCAAGTATGTTGCTCCCAGCTACAAAAACCTAATACGACTATCTATTCTGTGGCGCACAGCCACAAAATACGAATTGACGCGGTTATCGACTCTTTGCCTTGCAGCTACAGAGAACAGTTCATACGGCTATCAAATCTGTTGCTCCCAGCTACAAAAACCTAATACGACAATCTATTCTGTGGCGCACACAAAATACAAATTATCGCGGTTATCGACTTGTTGGCTTGCAGCTACAGAGAAAAGTTCATACGGCTATCAAGTTTGTTGCTCCCAGCTACAAAAACCTAATACGACTATATATTCTGTGGCGCACAGCCACAAAAGACGAATTAACGCGGTTATTGACTCTTTGCCTCGCAGTTACAGAGAACATTTCATACGGCTATCAAATCTGTTGCTCCCAGCTACAAAAACCTAATACGACAATCTATTCTGAGGCGCACAGCCACAAAGACGAATTAACGCGGTTATTGACATTTTGACTTGCAGCTACAAAAAAAATCATACGGCTATCAAGTCTGTTGCTTCCAACTACAAAAACATAATACGACTTTATATTCTGTGGCGCACAGCCACAAAATACAAATTAACGCGGTTATTGACTCTTTGCCTTGCAGTTACAGAGAACATTTCATACGGCTATCAAATCTGTTGCTCCCAGCTACAAAAACCTAATACGACTTTATATTCTGTGGCGCACAGCCACAAAAGACAAATTAACGCGGTTATTACCTCTTTGCCTTGCAGCTACAGAAAAAAGTTTATACGGCTATCAAGTCTGTTGCTCCCAGCTACAAAAACCTAATACGACAATCTATTCTGTGGCGCACAGCCACAAAATACGAATTTACGCGGTTATCGACTTGTTGGCTTGCAGCTACAGAGAAAAGTTCATACGGCTATCAAGTCTGTTGCTCCCAGCTACAAAAACCTGAAACGACAATCTATTCTGTGGCGCACAGCCACAAAAGACAAATTAACGCGGTTATTACCTCTTTGCCTTGCAGCTACAGAAAAAAGTTCATACGGCTATCAAGTCTGTTGCTCCCAGCTACAAAACCCTAATACGACTATATATTCTGTGGCGCACAGCCACAAAAGACGAATTAACGCGGTTATTGACTCTTTGCCTCGCAGTTACAGAGAACATTTCATACGGCTATCAATCTGTTGCTCCCAGCTACAAAAACCTAATACGACTTTATATTCTGTGGCGCACAGCCACAAAAGACAAATTAACGCGGTTATTATCTCTTTGCCTTGCAGCTACAGAAAAAAAGTTTATACGGCTATCAAGTCTGTTGCTCCCAGCTACAAAAACCTAATACGACTTTATATTCTGTGGCGCACAGCCACAAAAGACAAATTAACGCGGTTATTGACTCTTTGCCGTGCAGCTACAGAAAAAAGTTTATATGGCTATCAAGTATGTTGCTCCCAGCTAGAAAAACCCAATACAACTATCTATTCTGTGGCACACAGCCACAAAATACGATATAACGCGGTTATCGACTCTTTGCCTTGCAGCTACAAAAAAAAGTTTATACGGCTAGCAAGTCTGTTGCTCATGGCTACAAAAACCTAATACGACAATCTATTCTGTGGCGCACAGCCACAAAAGACAAATTAACGCGGTTATTACCTCTTTGCCTTGCAGCTACAGAAAAAAGTTCATACGGCTATCAAGTCTGTTGCTCCCAGCTACAAAAACCTGATACGACAATCTATTCTGTGGCGCACAGCCACAAAAGACAAATTAACGCGGTTATTACCTCTTTGCCTTGCAGCTACAGAAAAAAGTTCATACGGCTATCAAGTCTGTTGCTCCCAGCTACAAAAACCTGATACGACAATCTATTCTGTGGCGCACAGCCACAAAAGACAAATTAACGCGGTTATTACCTCTTTGCCTTGCAGCTACAGAAAAAAGTTCATACGGCTATCAAGTCTGTTGCTCCCAGCTACAAAAACCTAATACGACTTTATATTCTGTGGCGCACAGCCACAAAAGACAAATTAACGCGGTTATTGACTCTTTGCCGTGCAGCTACAGGAAAAAGGTTATACGGCTATCAAATATGTTGCTCCCAGCTACAAAAACCTAATACGACTATCTATTCTGTGGCGCACAGCCACAAAATACGAATTATCGCGGTTATCGACTTGTTGGCTTGCAGCTACATAGAAAAGTTCATACGGCTATCAAGTCTGTTGCTCCCAGCTACAAAAACCTGATACGACAATCTATTCTGTGGCGCACAGCCACAAAAGACAAATTAACGCGGTTATTACCTCTTTGCCTTGCAGCTACAGAAAAAAATTCATACGGCTATCAAGTCTGTTGCTCCCAGCTACGAAAACCTAATACGACTCTATATTCTGTGGCGCACAGTTACAAAAGACAAATTAACGCGGATATTGACTCTTTGCCGTGCAGCTACAGGAAAAAGGTTATACGGCTATCAAGTATGTTGCTCCCAGCTAAAAAAAACCTAATACGACTATCTATTCTGTGGCGCACAGCCACAGAATACGAATTAACGCGGTTATCGACTCTTTGCCTTGCAGCTACAGAGAACAGTTCATACGGCTATCAAGTCTGTTGCTCCCAGCTACAAAAACCTAATACGACTATATATTCTGTGGCGCACAGCCACAAAAGACGAATTAACGCGGTTATTGACTCTTTGCCTCGCAGTTACAGAGAATATTTCATACGGCTATCAAATCTGTTGCTCCCAGCTACAAAAACCTAATACGACAATCTATTCTGTGGCGCACAGCCACAAAAGACAAATTAACGCGGTTATTGACTCTTTGCCGTGCAGCTACAGGAAAAAGGTTATACGGCTACCAAGTATGTTGCTCCCAGCTACAAAAACCTAATACGACTATCTATTCTGTGGCGCACAGCCACAAAATACGAATTGACGCGGTTATCGACTCTTTGCCTTGCAGCTACAGAGAACAGTTCATACGGCTATCAAATCTGTTGCTCCCAGCTACAAAAACCTAATACGACAATCTATTCTGTGGCGCACAGCCACAAGATACAAATTATCGCGGTTATCGACTTGTTGGCTTGCAGCTACAGAGAAAAGTTCATACGGCTATCAAGTTTGTTGCTCCTAGCTACAAAAACCTAATACGACTATATATTCTGTGGCGCACAGCCACAAAAGACGAATTAACGCGGTTATTGACTCTTTGCCTCGCAGTTACAGAGAACATTTCATACGGCTATCAAATCTGTTGCTCCCAGCTACAAAAACCTAATACGACAATCTATTCTGAGGCGCACAGCCACAAAGACGAATTAACGCGGTTATTGACATTTTGACTTGCAGCTACAGAGAAAAGTTCATACGGCTATCAAGTCTGTTGCTCCCAGCTACAAAAACCTGATACGACAATCTATTCTGTGGCGCACAGCCACAAAAGACAAATTAACGCGGTTATTACCTCTTTGCCTTGCAGCTACAGAAAAAAGTTTATACGGCTATCAAGTCTGTTGCTCATGGCTACAAAAACCTAATACGACTTTATATTCTGTGGCGCACAGCCACAAAAGACAAATTAACGCGGTTATTACCTCTTTGCCTTGCAGCTACAGAAAAAAGTTTATACGGCTATCAAGTATGTTGCTCCCAGCTACAAAAATTTGATACGACAATCTATTCTGTGGCGCACAGCCACAAAAGACAAATTAACGCGGTTATTACCTCTTTGCCTTGCAGCTACAGAAAAAAGTTCATACGGCTATCAAGTCTGTTGCTCCCAGCTACGAAAACCTAATTCGACTTTATATTCTGTGGCGCACAGCCACAAAAGACAAATTAAAGCGGTTATTGACTCTTTGCCGTGCAGCTACAGGAAAAAGGTTATACGGCTATCAAGTATGTTGCTCCCAGCTACAAAAACCTAATACGACTATCTATTCTGTGGCGCACAGCCACAAAATACGAATTAACGCGGTTATCGACTGTTTGCTTTGCAGCTACAGAAAAAAGTTAATACGGCTATCAAGTCTGTTGCTCCCAGCTACAAAAACCTGATACGACAATCTATTCTGTGGCGCACAGCCACAAAAGACAAATTAACGCGGTTATTACCTCTTTGCCTTGCAGCTACAGAAAAAAGTTTATACGGCTATCAAGTATGTTGCTCCCAGCTACAAAAACCTAATACTATTCTGTGGCGCACAGCCACAAAATACGAATTATCGCGGTTATCGACTTGTTGGCTTGCAGCTACAGAGAAAAGTTCATACGGCTATCAAGTCTGTTGCTCCCAGCTACAAAAACCTGATACGACAATCTATTCTGTGGCGCACAGCCACAAAAGACAAATTAACGCGGTTATTACCTCTTTGCCTTCCTTGCAGCTACAGAAAAAAGTTTATACGGCTATCAAGTCTGTTGCTCATGGCTACAAAAACCTAATACGACTTTATATTCTGTGGCGCACAGCCACAAAAGACAAATTAACGCGGTTATTGACTCTTTGCCGTGCAGCTACAGAAAAAAGTTTATACGGCTATCAAGTATGTTGCTCCCAGCTACAAAAACCTAATACGACTATCTATTCTGTGGCGCACAGCCACAAAATACGAATTAACGCGGTTATCGACTGTTTGCTTTGCAGCTACAGAAAAAAGTTAATACGGCTATCAAGTCTGTTGCTCCCAGCTACAAAAACCTGATACGACAATCTATTCTGTGGCGCACAGCCACAAAAGACAAATTAACGCGGTTATTACCTCTTTGCCTTGCAGCTACAGAAAAAAGTTTATACGGCTATCAAGTCTGTTGCTCATGGCTACAAAAACCTAATACGACTTTATATTCTGTGGCGCACAGCCACAAAAGACAAATTAACGCGGTTATTGACTCTTTGCCGTGCAGCTACAGAAAAAAGTTTATACGGCTATCAAGTATGTTGCTCCCAGCTACAAAAACCTAATACGACTATCTATTCTGTGGCGCACAGCCACAAAATACGAATTAACGCGGTTATCGACTGTTTGCTTTGCAGCTACAGAAAAAAGTTAATACGGCTATCAAGTCTGTTGCTCCCAGCTACAAAAACCTAATACGACAATCTATTCTGTGGCGCACAGCCACA
Source organism: Litoditis marina (assembly GCA_964036275.1). NCBI lineage: Eukaryota > Metazoa > Nematoda > Chromadorea > Rhabditida > Rhabditidae > Litoditis > Litoditis marina. The sequence continues at coordinate 1,749 of CAXIWQ010000374.1, read as the reverse complement.
AAAACGAATTAACGCGGTTATTGACATTTTGACTTGCAGCTACAAAAAAAATCATACGGCTATCAAGTCTGTTGCTCCCAACTACAAAAACATAATACGACTTTATATTCTGTGGCGCACAGCCACAAAATACAAATTAACGCGGTTATTGACTCTTTGCCTTGCAGTTACAGAGAACATTTCATACGGCTATCAAATCTGTTGCTCCCAGCTACAAAAACCTAATACGACAATCTATTCTGTGGCGCACAGCCACAAAATACGAATTAACGCGGTTATCGACTCTTTGCCTAGCAGCTACAGAAAAAAGTTTATACGGCTATCAAGTCTGTTGCTCCCAGCTACAAAAACCTAATACGACAATCTATTCTGTGGCGCACAGCCACAAAATACGAATTTACGCGGTTATCGACTCTTTGCCTTGCAGCTACAGAAAAAAGTTTATACGGCTATCAAGTCTGTTGCTCATGGCTACAAAAACCTAATACGACAATCTATTCTGTGGCGCACAGCCACAAAATACGAATTAACGTGGTTATCGACTCTTTGCCTTGCAGCTACAGAAAAAAAGTTTATACGGCTTTCAAGTCTGTTGCTCATGGCTACAAAAACCTAATGCGACTTTATATCCTGTGGCGCACAGCCACAAAAGACAAATTAACGCGGTTATTACCTCTTTGCCCTGCAGCTACAGAAAAAAGTTCATAACGGCTATCAAGTCTGTTGCTCCCAGCTACAAAAACCTGATACGACAATCTATTCTAAGGCGCACAGCCACAAAATACAAATTAACGCGGTTATTACCTCTTTGCCTTGCAGCTACAGAAAGAAGTTCATACGGCTATCAAGTCTGTTGCTCCCAGCTACAAAAACCTAATACGACTATCTATTCTGTGGCGCACAGCCACAAATTACGAATTAACGCGGTTATCGACTCTTTGCCTTGCAGCTACAGAGAACAGTTCATACGGCTATCAAATCTGTTGCTCCCAGCTACAAAAACCTAATACGACAATCTATTCTGTGGCGCACAGCCACAAAATACGAATTATCGCGGTTATCGACTTGTTGGCTTGCAGCTACAGAGAAAAGTTTATACGGCTATCAAGTCTGTTGCTCCCAGCTACAAAAACCTAATACGACAATCTATTCTGTGGCGCACAGCCACAAAAACGAATTAACGCGGTTATTGACATTTTGACTTGCAGCTACAAAAAAAATCATACGGCTATCAAGTCTGTTGCTCCCAACTACAAAAACATAATACGACTTTATATTCTGTGGCGCACAGCCACAAAATACAAATTAACGCGGTTATTGACTCTTTGCCTTGCAGTTACAGAGAACATTTCATACGGCTATCAAATCTGTTGCTCCCAGCTACAAAAACCTAATACGACAATCTATTCTGTGGCGCACAGCCACAAAATACGAATTAACGCGGTTATCGACTCTTTGCCTAGCAGCTACAGAAAAAAGTTTATACGGCTATCAAGTCTGTTGCTCCCAGCTACAAAAACCTAATACGACAATCTATTCTGTGGCGCACAGCCACAAAATACGAATTTACGCGGTTATCGACTCTTTGCCTTGCAGCTACAGAAAAAAGTTTATACGGCTATCAAGTCTGTTGCTCATGGCTACAAAAACCTAATACGACAATCTATTCTGTGGCGCACAGCCACAAAATACGAATTAACGTGGTTATCGACTCTTTGCCTTGCAGCTACAGAAAAAAAGTTTATACGG